>JAPYZR010005844.1:0-13660 GCA_030522945.1 Trichopria nigra
CTATCGTCCAATCCGGCATGATGGATACCGATTCCGAAATCTAGGGTTAGCTTCAGATTCGGATCCGAGATGCCTTCTAAAATATTGTCCATTTCTGAATCGGCCATGTGCAACCACTGCTTCGAATCTTGCTCGCAAGCCAAGTAATTGATAAGATCGAATGAAGTGAGTCGCGTCTGCCGTCGCGAGGAGACGAAAATGAGGACCGGACTGTTCGGCGCGTGTTGCCTTATCGCTTGGAAGGTCGGCTTGTTCATCGTTGCCATCCTCGGGCAATAATGCTTACCGGGAAAACCGGCGATGTGGACCTCCAACGGTACGGGTCTGACCGCTGGCCGGAAGTTGTACATACCCATCTTAAAATTAAAAATAAATTTTTTAGAGGAACAGTTCACTCGCATAATGCGTAGGCGCGACTCGCGGTAATGCAAGTACCGACCTCTTTAATTCCAAGCCACTGAGCCAGATCGAGCGCATTGGCCAGTGCCGTCGACAATCCGACGATTCGTAAAGATTGGGAAGTGTGCGACGCGATGAAGTTCGTCCTGGATACAATGACTTCCAGAACCGGTCCTCTGTCTTCTCCGAGCAGATGAATTTCGTCGATGATGATCAGGGCTACTTTCTGCACGTAGCTCCTCGACTGCCAGCTTCTGCTGATGCCGTCCCACTTCTCAGGCGTCGTGATGATGATGTCCGAGTTGAGAATGGCTTTAAAGTCCGGTGTAGAATCTCCGGTCAGTTCGACCACGCTCTTCCCTAACACTTCGCCGAGACGTTTGCGCCAGTCGCGAATTCGTTCCCTTACTAGAGCTTTCAGTGGCGCGATGTAAACAATCTGGAAATCGTAAGATTCAAATATAAAGTCGCCTCGCTCGGACCCCGCATCAGCGAGATTTCGACAACTATTGCGTTAAGTAAGTATTGGGTTAAGTTTCCAAAGAAGCTGATGTTTGAAACGTTCATAACGTAGCATAAATACGTGTACTATTTGTTTATCATCCGAAAATGATGGAAAACATTGTTTCCCTTTGTTTTCGACATTCCTTATGTACAAAAAAAGAATATAAAATGGAAAAATAAAACAGATTGTAAAAAAATTGATGAATTTAACATTTTCTTCCTCAAATTGTACTCAGAATACGATAAAATTTATTCCATTCGGAAATAACGCAATTTTCAATATCTCATTCGCCATTTTGGATTTGCCATTTTGAAAATTGAAAATCCGTCACTAAATTTTCATTAAATCTATAACACAAAACTTGGAAACGCGTGATAAAGTAAAGATTTTGAAATTTTTATTAACGATAGTCGTGAGAAAACTCGTTATTTTCCCTCTTCTACGACCGCTATATTGAATCCGCCATTTTGATGACTTTTTGAGGTATTCACTTCCCATAATAAAATTCAATAAATTGCAAATAAAACAAATATAAATGTTTTTTTTTTTTTTTTTTTTTTTTAATCACGTATCTTTTTTACTAGAAAATTTAAAAAAAAGTCATGCACCATTGGAAAGAGCGATTCGTCGATAATAAAAATTGCTATTATACAGAATTTTTCATCTCGGAGATTAAACGATAAATCGTACTGTGGTAAACTTCACGAAGAATATTCGTACATTAGGGATTCACTAATATTTCAGGGTATTTTAATACTTGTTATGGATACATAATATGGATGAAATTGTAACCAATAAACGATTGAAAATAAGAACCGAACAAAATAAACAATTTTACGTGACGACAGTGATCGGGTAAATAGGGGAATTACAAATCTCCGGCGGCCTTGCCGGCGCATGCGCTTCGCCGCAGGTGCGCCTTACGCGCGACGTTGCCAATAATTTCTACAATTCATTTTTCCCATATTTATGTCAAATTTGACATTGCATATTTTATAAAAAGAGTTCGATAATGTAGTTTAACGATATTTCGATTCGTAACAACAGTAGCAAGTGCCTAGCTTTTGTTAACAACTGCCGTTAGTCTGCAAGTATATTAACAATACATTGAGCACAAGGCGGGATTTTTTTTTAATAAAAAAACTTGTTAAAGACACTTCCATCAGTGTAAACTAAGCTATAGTACACTTTAAGCATAACATGTTAAAAAATGAGTGGAAACTATTGCATTTTACTTCGTGAGTGAGCCTCCTTAAGGAACGGAACACGATCGCCCTCCTTTAGCCTTTCATAATTCACAAATTGTCGCTCGATCCATTTTGCACGTGTATTTGCGAACGTTTATCAAGATTAGAATAGTTTCCAAAATCGCCGGTAGGATCACTGATGCGAGTCCGAATGCGAATAATATCGAAATATGGAACTAAATGGACGTTAAAAATTATTATCGTGATTATGTATTATTATTGAATGGAAATAGTTACTTTTCTCTCTGGTTCATCTCGGAATACTTTCATCATAGCGATCTCTGCAACAACCGTTTTTCCGGATCCTGTCGGGGCTCCCAGTAGGACGTTATTATCGGTGTAGTACAGACAGTGGAATACCTGCGTCTGTATCGGATTGAAATATGTGAATTTGTACACTTTTTCGAACTCTGGATTCTTAAGTACGGTCACTGGCAACGGCTGCAGCTCCAGTAAATCTGTGATAAATCCATTAATTTCGATTAAACGAATATCAGTGAAGCTTCAACGAATTATACGTAGAACTCTTGAACGTCAAGATTTCTAATAGAAAAAAAAAAAAAAAAAAAATAGTAAACTATATTTTTAGGTTAGAAAATTGTACCCACCAGTATGCGGAGGATGCGTCTCGGGAAGGATCAAATCTTTCAACGTCATCGGAAGGACCATTTCGCAACAAAGCCATCGATCGCTGGTTGCTCTTATATAATACTGAGACGGTAACGGCTCTGTAAGCGGTATCGTCATTACGATCTCATGTCCAGTTTTGCTCAATACCTTCAAAGATTCAAAGATATAACGTAAAACTGTTATAAAGGAAAAAGATATATTGCCAAACCTAACATCTTAAAGTTATTAAAATACCTACCATTTTTTTAGTTACCAACAACTGTTCGTGGTGATAAATGTAATTATTGTCCACGTCTTCGATCCAAATCCAAAAGGATTCGTGAACTTTACCGTGAACTTTGTCATTCCAGAAGAATGTAGGATTGATTTGCAATCGAATTCGCAAAACTGTACGGGTAATCGGTTGCAGTGTCACTTGCATTTCAAGCGACGGAAATTCGTTGCAACACTGGAGCACCATTCCAGCATATTTTTGATTTCTCAGAATGTTTGCTGTAGTAAATAAGTGAAATATTCATAAGTTTACGCTGACAGGGTTAGTTATCATATAAAAAAAAATTTTCTATTGTTCTGGGTAAAATTACCTATTTCGTTAACGCTCATTTCTTGCAAATGTTCAAGTGTGAGCTGTCGGTCTTCTATCTTCATTATCACTTCCGGGGGTAGAGAGGAGAATTGCCTTAAAGGACTCATGTGGTCCCATTGTTGCGCCTCGAGCATCTTCGCCAATCCGAGGGAACGGCCAGCCATAATTGCATTGTTATTTCGCAGCATCATATCGAAAAGTGCTCTACATATGCGCACCGTATTCTATTTTATGAAAATAATTCATTTTTTTATTTAATGTCAATTTAAGTGTTTTCTACTCACTGCACTAGTGTAGTTCTGCTATTAATTAATGACGAAAAATAAGAATATTGTCATTTACCTGTGTAATGTACGCTTGATCTGATATCAGAGAAAACCCCTTAATCCGTCCTCTCGACAGGTAGGTTTGAATCAAGATATTAACTTTGCCGTGAATGTTTTCTTTCCCACCCTTTACTGCTAGTTCGCAGTTCTCGTTCATAAGGTCATCTAGTTCATCCATTTCTTCTTCTCGGACTTTAAGTTGTTCGAATTCCTGAGATCTACAGATCATTCCCAGTATTTCTCCTTCGTTCATTATCGGTTGCATAAGTTCATTAAAAATTTCTATCGTGTCGTACTTGAGGTAATAATAGCTTGCGATCCTTCCCAAATCTGCAAAGTGTAACTTTTTATATGGGGAATAAAAGTGCAAGTATTACAAAAAGCAATCAGTAACCTACCAGTCGAATGCAAGTCTCCAGTTGGCACATGGTATCGAATCATTTTTGCTTTATCGAGTGCTTTTGCAGCTGATGTGATTAGTTCTTTTCGCTTTCGTTCTAGATTTGGATCGTCGACATAAGTATGATAATCAATTCCATATGCAACGTGATTTAATCTCATTCGCACGAATAGGTAGGTATAACTTAACCACGCTACTGCTTCTTCTACATTGCATATTGTTCCCAAAACCACCTGCAATCAGATTTTGATTTCGTATCATGTAAATACGTTGACGTTAAGTTATTTTATTTATTTATAGGATACCTTTTGGAACTCGTAATAAACTTTAACGTAACAAACGTAAAAATAATGAAATTCAACGTAGAAATTTGAAGAATATAAATTGCTTTACTGAACCGAAAAGAGTTAATTTGTTATTACTTACCTCAGCGTTCAAATTATCAGCCAAATAAGAAATAAAACTACTTTCAATGGGAAATTGATTCGTCAAAAGCGAAAGATAGTGCGCCAGTTTATTGTGCGACGTTATTATAACGGCATGACCGGAAGTGTCGAACTGCGGCCTGCCAGCACGACCAAAAATTTGCAGGACATCCAATATTCCCAGATCAATGTAAGAGCCGTGTTTCGAATCGTAAATTTCAGTTCCCTAGGAAATAGAACGCAATATTTGTTACATTAGTTATTGATTAATTATACATAAACTATATACATTAACACCTTTTCGCTTACACATATTATTGATTATTTATCAAAGAGCGGTTCAACAATGTCACGTAATTCTCTAATCAGATAAAGTGTTGCCGATTTTAAAAACAATTTATCCCGTTTATAATTTGGTTCCACATATAACGCGATTACGTACAAAAATTTTTTTTATACTTTTGAGGACAGGATATTGCGTAACTTGTTTTAGATGTCATATGAATTTTCTTTTTTTTTTTGCAATTAAATACAACGATTTACATTATTTCCAAGCTAAAACTAAACATACATTATATCTTATTGCCTTTCAGTACATTACCGCCACACACTATACACGTAAAAAATAAATGTGAAAAGCTTATTTTTAATTTACATAAAATGGGAATGAATTGTAGAATAAAAGTTATTTTAAGCTTGACAATAATGTATTTATTTATTAGTTAAAGAAGTATTAATTTGACCCCAAGTTTATATTTTTATTTTTGAGAGTAAATGTATAATTTAACAATATAATTTAATTATTGAATAACCATTTTTTTAAATATCTCACCCTGATGATAACAGCATGCGCCGGTAAATTTACACCCCAGGCGAGAGTAGATGTGCAGACTAAAACTTTAATCAATCCTTCAGAGAAATACTTTTCGACCATATTCCTGTAAATACCAATGAAATGTAGGTTTATAAAAAATAACAAATATTAAGTAATTAAGATAAATTCGCAACGTAAAATATCATTACATAAATAAATATCACAATGTAAACTTTACATTTGAGAAGTTTAATTATCATATTTTTTTCCGAATATGATAATAAATAACTCGGACGATCGTAGTATCGGACGTCGACTTATAAAATAAAAAATAATAACTTCGAAATTCGAAACATTGGACGGAGAAGTAGATTAACACATATAATATCTTTCCCATTCTTAGTCGGAGGTGGGAGCCTGGGATAATCAGCGACCTATTCTTTTATTGTAAAATGGATTAATTACCTGTCAGCACGTAACATGCCAGCATGGTGAACAGACATTCCATGGGCAAGAAGTTCAGATAAATGTCTATTTGGTGAACGACTGAAAGCTTTCTGGGCCAGTTTTGACCCTGCGTCACTTACAAATAATTTACTAGTGCCGTTTTTTAGAGACAATTCCTTTATAGAGGTAGCTGTGCGAATTGTTGCGTTTCGAGCATGAACAAACACCATAACCTGTAAAACAATGATTACAAAAAAATCTACATAACAAAACGTTACTTCCGAAGCATATTTTCACTAATTTCATATCGTGCATTACAATTTTGTTTATTGAATCGGTTACCACTCAATACTAGTTTGTAATAAATCACCAAGTAGCGATGAAGAAAATCACAATGTTTAAAAACGAACATTTTTTCTAATTATAATATTGTATTGATAAAAAAAAAAAATAATCAACATACCTGATGTCCTTTTTGAACCATATCGACTACTTGATTGTAACAGACTTTGTCCATATCGTGCATTTGCTGTTGAGGCTTTACAGCTTTCACTCCAATGAAAGTTTGACTCAATGGTACCGGTCGAAAATGATGGTCAAAATAGAAAAGACCCTTATGCGGATTTACCCTGAGAAAGCGAGCTACATCTATGTAATTTGGTAAAGTGGCAGAAAGGCCAACTATTCTAATCATACTTTGGGATGATTCTACCTATGCAAGTAATAACCCAGAATATGAGTGTATAGAAAATAAACCTTAATTTATCGAATTTAATAGCTGTTTACTAACTTGTCTTAAAGTCCTCGCTACGAGAGCTTCAACGACAGGTCCACGATCACCATGAAGCAAGTGAACTTCATCGATTATCAGCAATTTTACAATTTTTGTTAAGGCAACATCTCCGGTTCCTTTTCTAGTTACTACATCCCACTTCTCTGGCGTAGTTACAATCATCTGCGTATTTTGTATTTCTTTTTTCGTCAATTGCATATCACCAGTCAATTCACGCACTGCGACACCAAGCTTACCTAATCTGTATTGAAAATGATTTGATGGTTATTTTTTATCTATATGTATTTCACTTTGGTTTTGTTCTGCTAATTATAAATTAAATTTATATATAAACTAACCGTTTATTGAAATTCGCAGTCATTTCAGCTGCTAATGCTTTCATTGGAGCAATATAAACAATTTTAAATGCTTGCGACTGCAAAACGCCATTATCAATATGCAACTTTAACTGATGCACAATAGTGAGCGTTGCAACGTTGGTCTTTCCTGCTCCTGTTGGAGCACAGATTAAGAGATTTTCATTTGTGTTGTATGCAGCTTCAAAGACAATACTTTGAATTCGATTTAAGGACTCAATACCCTGGAAGGCAATTTGTCCAACCTACAACAATACACCAGTTGTAATGAGGAATCAATAATTTAAAAATAAAATATAAAAGCTTACTTCATCCAGTGAAGATACAAGGATACGGTCATTTCCTACTTCAATGGGAGGTAGAATCGGAACTGGAATATCTACTTGTTCACACAATTGCGAATCAGTTCTCGTCACATTATCAGGGAGTAGAATTTTTTGTCCTGATACAAAACCTATTTAGAAGATGTATACAAATTCAATTAAATGATTTTTTTTTCCAGAACGATATGAAATTTAAAAAAAATTAAAATTTACCAGCTGATGTCTGAGCAGTCAATTTAGTATCAAAGACAAAAGGATATTTCTCTTGTTGCTGTGGTATAGTTACGAATTTCAATTTTGAAGACAATATGGGAGTTGTCATGGCCTTCAATGCATCTCGTTGCATTTTAAGAATATTAGGATCAATAAAATCATCTTCTTCATCTTCGTCTACATTTTTGTTCTCATGCTTACTTGCAGCTTTCTGCAATTTCTTTTCTTCTTTTCGCACTTGTTTGAGTAGTTGCTTCTCCCGTTCTGATTGAACAGTCACCTGACTGGCAATTTGAGGTTGTTCATTACTTGCTACATGTAAAAGTCAGTAAAATTATGATATATTATTCTTTTTTAAAGTAAAAATTTGTTTGAAAAATTTTATCTTACTGTAAAATAATCTTGACAGTTTCTGACTGGCATTCCAGGAGATAATGTGCTTGCGATGTTCGATAAGATATTCAATCAACTCAATATTCTCAAAACCTAAGAAATCAAAAAGTTCTGCCTGGATTGAGTCACCTGAATTCTTCAATTTGTCAATCACCGACTGTGCAAACTGATCATACGGCATGTTGGTGCAGTATTTCTCGTGCGCCTTTTTCATGCCACGAATTAACTGCGCTTTGTCATACTAAATATCAACGTATATTAGAATTCAACAATGACAAAAATCTTGTATAATTAGAATGTTTCTGGCCAACTATTTTCTTACCTCAGTCCTTTTTATTACAGTGTCCACTTCGGGTGCTCTCGTCAATTCATTGAAATTTTGAAGTGAAGTTAGCATATCATGAAGCTGATGGGTTTTAGGCCATATAACATTTGCAGCTTTATATGGAATTTTAGTACCAAATGGTTTAGATACATGTTCTTGTGAAATTTTGGCTTCTGTAAGTTTTTCCAAGATCGATTCATTTTCCTCTGCTAATTTTTTTTTAATATTCGACACTACCTATAATAAATAAACATTATATTAAAATAAAATTTTATTACTATAATAAATCTATTATTTATAAAATAGAATGTAAAAAATAACATACCGCCGTAATCTGATTTAAAAACTTTGGGTCATTAGTACCTAAATCTTGCTTTAATTTATTTAGAGTTTGACAGCTGGTAACATTTTCCTTGGTCAAGATTTCCAATATGTAAAACGCCATTTCATTGATCGCTTCCTCCGTTTGACCCTCTATAAATAATTAAATAAAATCACGATATTAACAATTAAAGATCAAGCGAATAAGAATGTAACAATAAAATGAAACCAACCACATATCTCTGATACAATACTATAGAGTTGTTTGAGTAAAAGAGAAACATCTTTCGATACTTGTTGATTGAATTGTTTCCAATGCGAATGTCTGAAAAGTAATAAACATCACAAATTATCACACGTACTGTCGCCTGCCAAATTGATAAATAAGCGGTTCCAACAATTTCGTAAGGGATCATTGTGAAAGACAATACAACCCTATTTACTTCTGCAACTTGCACCAGATTTAACAATAACATGCAATCTAACCTAAAACGATATTTACCCTTTTTTCAATTTGTCTGCCTTTTCTTTTCGTTTTGTTATTAGGTCATTTGGTGCAAAGTTATTAGGTCGACCTAAATCCGAAAAAGAGCGCAAAGACCGCGTCAAACGCGGTAGCTCACGCATTTTTAACCTTTTTTATACCGAATCTTTGATATTTGATAATTTCGTTGACGGATGCCGGCGCGCGCGGTCAGTCACTAGAATTACGCACACTACGCATGTTGTCAGAATGGAATAGAGAATCTGTGCGGAGTGCGCGGAGTTCGGGATGAAAGTCATGAAAGCCGGATCCGGAATATATGTACAATACATATCGCCATTTCCTTCATTACGCAACTCTCTTTCGCAGCAGGTATAGAATTGCATATAGAGATCACTGATTATATCAGCGATAGAGATCAGTGATATACCACCAGAGACCAAAGAGTATATATCGAGGGGTCATGAGTACTTCGTATAGAATTACAGTACCAGATGCAAATTTTGAAAAAAACGTTTCAATAATTTTTAATCAACAATGTAGGTTAGAACGACCGTGGGTCGATGGGTCGATTGAAGAGCCGAAACCGCCGAAACTATACAGGATAGAAACTAACTGAAAAAATCGTCAATTTGCTTGAATTATTGGAACATTTTCGCGTTTCGGATTATGTTCGATTGTTATCAGAGAATAATGTAGGTATAGAAAAGGTTGGAAAACAATCGTTGAATATTAAACCTTTTTAAAACCTTCTAAAATACGACAGATATGTTCGTTTCTTTTTTCAGAAATTGGATACACGCTATTTGCGCTTCAAATAATAAGTTCAGCCTTTTCTAAAAGACCGGTACTTTTGGATTTTTTATATATGGCCTACATTTTTTTAAGATATATATATAAATATTCTATATAACTGTTACACTTTTTGTGTTTTTCGGAAAAAGTAGAACTCTTACCGACCTAACCTAGAATATATATAAAAGAAAATATAAAATTTTAAAATGTTGCAACATTTTTTCAAATTTTGGTTCTGGTGCAGTCGTATATACAGGGTGGACCATTTTAATCGCCCCACTCAAATTTCTCGGAATCTAAGCTAGCTATACAGAAAAAGTTGAAGGGGTCAAGGGGGGCCATTTTTTGGTAAACTTAGTTTTGACCTTGAACTCGATTTTCAAGGCAATTTCAAGGTCAACTCGATTTTTTTAAATGGGAACCTCCATACGATCGTGGCCACATTGACAGAAACTAGACATATACTTGACTACTTTGATATATTATTTATTGTTACATTTGATATATTTCATTACATTTATTCTGAAGAGGGCCTAGATCCAGGCCGAAAATTATATATTTTTTTTATGGTTCTTTGAACCTCAATTGATGTACACTGACCGTTTTTACTTATTTTTGAAATTTAATATACTTGACTACAGTTTCCTAATCGTAAAATCTGAGATTCTGTCTATAAGAACTAGATGGCTTTTACTTTATTTAGTTTTTACTAAAAATCGCTGTCCATCAGGGCCTATTTTAATTTTGTAGCCATCCATATAGTTTTTCCCCTTCCAATTTTCCACCACAATAAAGGGATAAAATGATAAAATAGACAAATTTTATTTTTTATTTACAATATTAATCATTTAATTTCTATTCCATGTAACCGTTGTGTCTTATTATATTTATTGTGCATAATTACAAGTACTTTAGAATGTGCTAAAGTTGTAGGTGGCGCTAGTGTAGAAAAAAGTCGATTTTTCGAAATACGGGCTTTTGAAAGATTATAAATATTGCCTGACACGATCCTTATCTTATTTTATTATAGAAATAAAATACTGACAATATATATAAGTCCTGCCATAATTAACATGTCCTTGTCTAAAGACATGTATGAATGAAGTTTTTTTTGTTTATTGAATATATAATAAAATATATTAGTAATGATAATATAACGTGATTGGAATAAAACTATATTACTTCAAATATATATTTATATATTTTTGTCAAAATAATTTCATTTTACAGCGTTTGTACATTAGCTTCAGTCAGAATCAGTCAGGATCTCGATATACGTTTTCTTGAAATAAAATCACATCGTACTTCGCCTGAAAAAGTTTTAATCGATTATTTTTATATACATATACTTTTCAAATATTGAACAAAAAATATATCAGAAAGATTTCTTTTCATGGTAAATATTTATGAATATATATACATATATGAACGTTTTGCGAATTAGAATGCATATCCCGAGAAAAAAAAGTTCAGATTAAATTAGATCTGAATTATGACCATATCTGAACAGATATTACTGGATCAAATAAGATCTTATTCAGATCTAATTAGATCATTGACAAGATCAGACAATTTCTAACATTAGTAGATCTTGTTATATATGACTAGTTCTAATTGGATATAAAAATTACAGATCTCTGTATAGATATGGCCACATAACTCGGATCAAATATGATCTCATTATACCTAATCTGATCTGAAAAGATATCGTTTGATCTTGATTTTTTTTCGCGGGATAAGAAAAATTGCAAGATATTTTGCGTGTTGATAGCAATAAATTGGACTTGCTGTTGGTAGTATTGGTATAATATTGGTAATACTTAGTATTGGGAGAATTGTAAATTCAATTTTGTTTTGAGATTATTCAAACAATGAATTAATTAATTAACTATTGGATACTACAGAAATCCCATTGAACCACGAAAATTAAATATGCCTATATATTCATTGACGTCCATATATTTCCGGGTCGTAATACTCACACACACACACATTTCTTACATTAATCACAAACATCTTTCATCATTCCAGAGGTTGATATCGTCAATTGGCATGCGCTCCAATTCTGAAACAATTATTATATATAAAAGCACAAGATGTAATTTTTATAGTTTTACACCGATGCCATATGTCTTAAATGTTCTACATAGTATGATATATATAACAAATAAAAAAAAATATATATATCTTGTTTGTATTTGTTTTAATTATTTTATTCCTATTTTGAATTTTTGATGATACATTTTTTCATAGTCAGCGACCCTCAAAGTCGTTATATATGTACATGCATATATATAAATCAAACAAGTTTTTGAATACATTGTAAATTTATTGCGTAGACACTACATCTAATATTTTCTTTTTAATAAGTGTGGGCGAATAAAGAAATTTGAAAATTATGAATTTCTATATGTACTACAGAGTAATTAGAAGGAGGGAACTAAATTGACGTTTCGTTTCCTGAACTCCAAAAGACTCAACAAGTACTTTTTGTACTCATTCTGTTCAACCCTTTAATTACCTCTACCAGCTTGGGATTTATTTTTTTCATTTAATAAGTTGCTGATACTGATTTTACCTGCTGTAGCAGTATAAGCAAAACATCATCCAACTGATTTATACTCTCGAAGCAAAATACCGATACATACAACATACATAATTATGTTTAGTTTGTATACTCTGTCAGGTCATTTCTGTTTGTGTCTATATAGTATCGTCATTTCATACGCATTTACATCACAATAATTATAAACAAATATTACTTGTATCTAATTATACTCACGGTCTCCGAGGCTGACATGCCGTATTTTATTTTTCTCGAGTAAATTGTTACTCAACGTCTGCTTTATAGTCATATTTACAGAACTCTCAGCATATATATAACTATATTCCTTATTCGTTATTCTCTCGTCACTTTTTTATTTAACATTTTTTTTTTTGAAAATCTTAGGCTTTTCCTTCAAATTATCGTGCCCAAATGCAATATGCAAAAAAATTAAGCAGACTATAAAGTAACATAAGTAAAAAATGTACATTGAAATGTTCATTGTTAAGATGTAGTTAAAAATATTTCCTTTCCTTTTTAATTCAAACTGATTAATTACGTGATGTAATTATTCTAGTAAAAAATTAAATAGTCGCAAATTAATACATGTATAAATGCTTAAAGTCAAAATTATGCCTTAACGATCGTTCTGTTTTCAATGTCCGATGTCATACTGAATTGTATACTTTCTACACTATTTAAAATAAATTAAAAGCCTAATGATAACGTTCGTTAATTACTCTATAAACATAATAGCTTTGGTTGTTCTTCAGCACCCATTTGATGGGTCATTCCATTTTATCGTTTATTTGTATAAAAAGTATATTTATATACATCAATTCAACTCTCTAAATTTCATGGAGTGAAATTTCACTCTTAAAGAGTGAACATGCACTCCTTTACAAGAGTAGCTCAATTATCAATCTTTGTGGAGTGAAATTTCACGCCAAGAAATTTAGAGAGTAAGGAGGGGGTCAAGCAAAATGGTACCAAGGAGCTTGACCTTGAACTCGATTTTCAAGGTTATTTCAAGGTCAAAGTGATTTTTTAACGCGATGGGAACCCGGATTCGAAAAGAGCGCAATTCAAAACGATAGTAGATAATTAATATCTCCATCACGTAAAATATAGTAAAGTTTGAATATCTAGTCAAAGTAATTGCATTCAAACTTTCAATTCTTGAATGGTACTTTGACTTTAATTTTTAACAATTTGAAAAATAATTTTAATTTATGTCTTGATTGTGCAGAACTCGAGTTCTCTGTTATGTCAGAACTTTACACATGAAAAGAAACATTAATATTTTTCAAAGCCATATAAGTTTCCCTGATTG
>JAPYZR010005845.1:0-12211 GCA_030522945.1 Trichopria nigra
AATGTATCCTCTAGTTGTGTGTGTGATCCCCGCATCCGTGTGCACACATGCATGCGTCCTCTCATATATGTGAAACAGGTGATCACACGTGGAGTGCATCATATTTTCGGTGATTCATCTGTTATTTTGACAAAATTGTCGGTAAGACAGGAATCTCGGAAAACCCGAATGTGTTTTCTCGGATCGGTTTAGCGGTTTAGAAAAGTGTACATCAAGAAAATAATGATTTTGACAATTTAGGGAAAAATAGACAAATAACACTCGTATATTACATTTTGTTTTAATAGGAAGAAGTGCGTGTGAAAATCAATACCTCCAAAATAAATATGGGATCGTATAGGAAATTAAAAATAAATATGTGTTTCTATTTCGTGCAACTTGATCCTGAATGGCGAACTTAACTTAAAAAAGCATAAAAGCTGCGAAAACTCGTTTTTCGAAAAAAGTAACTCGAAAACTCGAATAAAGTTTAATCAGAAAGTAGTAGTTATTAAAAAAAAAAAAAAATTATCAATTTGTTTCTTATAATTATATATCGAAACTAGGGGCTTCGCCCCTTCGGCCTCCGTCCGCCAACCACACCGAGGGCTCCGCCACCTGGACCCCTGGCGCGCTACCGCGCGTAGCTCGCTTTGCTCGCAAGATTGACCGTGTTCAGCTCTTCGGGCCTCATTGACTAAACATAATTCGCGACTGTGGCCTTCGGCCGCACCCGCTCCCAGTGCATAAGTTTACGAATTTGATATGCCAATTCACATTTGCTCCATACACATCCACACAATTCCATTGATAATATATGAAGCTGAAATGTATTAATAATTTCTATTTCCATATAGATTAATGTGCTTCATCTTTTTATATGTTTGTATTATAAAATTGAAAATGAACATTTTCAAAACTTGTCCCCTTCACCGTAGGCTGGACGAAAAATTGCCTTAAGATATAACGATGAATTTAACATGACAAGTAACATCCCAAAAACTTTCGAAAATGTTTTTTGATCATCCCCCCTCCATTTTATATAACCCAAAAATATAATCAGATCTAAGATCGGCCAAAACACACATTTGAAAAGAAAAATTAGGGACTTTGCCCCTGCGGCCTTTGGCCGCCAACTCCAGGGGGCTCTGCCCCCTGGACCACGGCGCGCTTGGCTCGTAATTTTTGTCACTAAATTCAGAAAAATATGGAAGTTTAAAGTTTATCAAGAAAATGTTTTTTATTCCCCCCCCCCCCCCCCCTTCCATTTTAGTATTTATAGATCCCAAAATCTAATCAGACCTAAGTTCAGCCAAAACATACCTTTGAAAAAATGTGGAATAGATGAGAACACTACTACTTCACACACACACACTCACACACGCACGCGCGCGCACGCACACACTCCCATACATACACACACATAATACAATATTTTGAGCACTCGTTGATGATTATGACCCGAAAATTGAGGGAACTGCTCGAGTTTGTACAAATTTTCCTAAAAAAAATGAAGACGGTTTTTCATTCCCCCTCCTCTATTACTTGATGGATAAATTCCAGCCTCTTATCAAATCTAAGTTGGGCTTAGTTATATCCAAAAAGAGGTTATTAAAGCTTTTCTGTCAATTTGTTCGTGAGCTACAGCTTGTCAAAATTACATCGCAAAAAAAAACGGTTTTTCGAGTTTCCGTACTCTACCACCTGGTGGATATATTCCAAAAATTAATCAGTTCTAAGTTAGGCCAGAGCATATCAAAAAAGAGTTTGTGAAAGCATTTCTGTTGATTCGTTCGTGAGTTACAGCGCGTACAAATTTAGCGTAACGCACGTACGTACAAACTAACGGACAAACATTTTTTTATTGCATTTTTGGGTTCCTTATGGTCTGAAACGTGGACAATTGATGAAAAAATAGGGGGTAATTTTTTTTTTGTCAGGGGCACCAAATTCAATACTTCTTCCGACCTACGGTGCGGGTCGACGATATGCGACGGGGGAACGGGAAATGTTAACGGTGGTAATCGTGGGATGTTGGTGGAGGATGCCCCGGCATGGGAAACCATGGTCATGTGTAGCCAGTAGCTCTGCACCCTCTGCACTCCCAGGATTCATCGGAATTAGGCTTGAGGCGGGGGTTGCACTTCGGCTGGAACGGCAACCGACCCATCCGTAGTGGCAACGGCGGGCCTCGGTCCGGGGTCCGGGCCGTCGGGTGCTGGGAAGCGAATGATAGGGAGCCTCTCGCAGTGGAGGCTCTTACGAGATCAATACGGAAGTATTTTATGCGTTGCGGGGTCTGAATCTCTGTGGACGGTCAGATGGTCTGTGGCTAGATGGGCTTCTGAATCGAGCCGCATAACGGTTTATGCGGTTTGAGATGGGGCTTCCCTGGTTGCGGATTATAGTGCTTGCTTTGGCGGGTTGTATTTAGTCGGATCGTCGGACATTCGCTACCGGGGGCTCCACACTTCTAGGTCCCACGTTTGGGGAGGACGAAATGTGGGGCGAGAAGGGTACCTCGCCCGCGGACAGAGTTGACAGATAGGCTAAGTGCGGATGTACATTTCAAATGTAATTTTGGCGATTTATCGCCAAAATCTGGGTAGCCTGCCCGCTGATCCGAAATAATGATTCAGTTTGCTTTGAGTCTCCGTCGCATTCGATCGCTCTTGATCTCCACGATCTACTTTGTATTAATTGGCAAATAAAGTATTGCCACCGGTGTGGACCCGTGTTTCATTTAGTCCCCAACACGAAGTAAAAAATAATTGGAAGGGCACCTTTCACCATTTTCGAGGTTGCTCTTTTTGATGGTGTTGTCAACATTTGCCTAAATTTCGAACTTTAGCCATCAAACAATTTAACAATTTTTATTTTAAATTAAATTAATGTCCCGTATTATTAAAAACGAAATTTTATATAAATTCAACAGTAGTATAAAAAATTAAATACATGTCTAATTGTCTTACGTTACTTATGATGATAGAAGTCTTCGAAGAAAAATCGACCCAGTAAAAATACAGAAACAGTACAAGAAAAAGTTTTGCCAAAGATGGTGACACGTTCCTCGAACGATGATTGTCATGTAAGAGTCAGATGCTATTATCACTAAATTTTTAAATTTTCATTTTTTATAAGTTTTATGTTTTCAACAGGATAAAAGGCTGAAACGGACTTCAGAAGCATCAAAAAAACATTCTGTAAGTTACAAAGTATTTTTTTAAATAATTGATTGCATTTTTCTGTGTATAAATAGAATAACTTGTGTAACCTCTTTTTTAGTAGACGTTAAATAAAGAACTGATTAGATTTTGAAATATATCATGACATTTTTTTAGTTTTTTGATTGACCCTTTTTTCAAGTATCTCGTGAACAAAACGTCATATTGACATACATTTTTGTAAATGAAAAGTTTTAAACCACCTGAAGCAATTACTAATGTTAGAATTTAAACTAATGTTGCGCAACGTCAATGACCGCTAGATTCGGTACATTTTTCCGAGTATCTTTAATACTTTTTTTAAATAATTGATCGACAATTGAGGAAATTACACTATATTTTGATTTGAACACATTTTTTCTCAAAAGTTGACCGACTTTTTCAGTCATCATTTCTCTATTTAATATTCCAAATTTCCAAAACCTAATCAGTTCTCGTGGAAGTAATACACGCACTTACATACACGTACAATTGAACAGACAAAACATTTTTTATTGTGTTTTTTCCCCTGGTAAAAATCGAAGTGTACGTGGAAGTGTACACCGGTCCAAATTACAGTTATGGTACATCTTAAATACACTTGAACGCCGTTTGGGATGTACTTCGGGCCCCCAATACATTTCCCTGTATAGATTCAAATTTTCATCAGGGTTGGTCCCGTGTTGTCTGAAATGTGGACGTCTAATGGCATTAAGAAAAATTTCTTTATTTCAAGACAATGGATAAAATTATGTTTTTGTAAGCAAATATATTTCTTTTATTTAGCACGGTCAGCATTTATGTAATGAAGACTCTCACGTAGATTGCAAGCTGCGAAAACGTCAAAGGACTCAGAACAACGATCAGTCACCAAATTCAAGATCAAGTCTTAAGTGAGTACGTAATTGATGCTCACTAATTGTTATCAAGTAGGAGAGAGTCGGGAAGTCCCTGACACTTAAATATTTTGAACAATAACTTTCTAAGTTATCAATGAGAAAAATTAAAAAGAAATAGAAATGTTCCAGATACGCAAACAGATATAACTCAAACAAATTTACATGAAAAAATTGATTGTGTTTTCCAGTAGAGTCAATTGATCGACATGGCAATTTTTTTTACTTACAAAATCGTGGCGGCCCAACCGGCACCATATCTATAACGTTTCAGAAACGTTTTATAAACGTCGCAGACTCTATAACGTTTTAGAAACGTTTTATAAACATCGCAGACATGAAACGTTTCGAAAACGTTACAGACACTTGGTGCCGGTTGGATGGTAGCCCCGGACACTTAGAAACATGAACATAAATTACAAAAAGTCTGTTTTATTAACATTATTTATTTTTCAATAACATATTTTAGAACAATTAAACATGGATTTTCCTTTTTAAATTAATGTGATATCCTGCCTTACCACCGATGACAAATTCCACAGCATTATTTGCAACTTAGTCCCGTGAAAGTATCGTTAGCGACTTGAGTTATATTTAAGCAGTATAAAAGCAGGTTATGCCAGAACATAATTAAATATACGATAAAGTGTCAAAACTAACTTCAGACAATTCAATTATTACTATATCAATGAACATGGTATATGAATTAGATAAAATACTACATGAATTTAAGTGTACGAAGATGACCGATATATTTTGTCCGGGGTTACCCGATAATCACACCTGTGATAGTCATAAAGAAAATGCAATATAAATAACGAAGTACAGAAAATGTAAAACATGGGAATTGAAGCTTTTGAGAGGCCGATGTTATAATTAAAGTTGTTGGAAGATATTTCATATTGGTTTTCTAAATATTTCACAGGAAAAATCACTAAAGTCGCGAAGGAGAATAAATTTTTGTGTGCGGAAAATCTAAATATCAATTAACGTACTCAAAACAGTGGAATATATCTCCATATTTCAACATTTACCATTTGGGATAATACTGTAAAATAAACGTGATGCGGTATTCATATAATTAATGCAGATTCTTCCCAATACGTAGTGTCCAGTGCTACCTGACTCTCCCCTATATGTTACATTGAAACATTGTTTCAAAATTACATTTCGGAAAGGAAAGAAAACACATCATATTCGATAACCGACATGAATAAATAATAAATAATTTGTAATTTTTTACAATAGGCAAACATTATTGATTAATAAGCAGCAAATGCCAGACTTAAAGTGGAGTTACAAAAAGCGTGCCTCTGGAATTGACAATGGATTATCGGATGATCAGATTTCAGTTATATTGAAGTAGTAATATTCATGGTCCATTATAAACATAATTATTTATAATATATATCTCAATTATCATAATTAGTAGAAATAAACAACTATGGAACAATAAAGTAATATAGGCTATTAAGTAATATAGCTTGTTATTAAATCTGTATTATTAATTATTTTTTAACGGATAGGTCTCATCTACTTATAATAAAAAAGAAAAAGAAAATCAGTATGAAAACTGCGGGAAGGCATCAGTTAAAAATGAACCTATTAAAAATTTCTAAAAATTACATTTAGATCGTATTTAAACAAGCTTTTTTTTCTTTCGTAAATTTATTTTTAATTATAACAAAACACAAAAAATCTACATATCAAAAAATGTTGATAAGTGACAAAATATATCAGAGGTTGATATAAAAAAAATATAATGTATCCACTGCAAAGTGTGCATATATATCTATTGAATATAACCGCAGAACTAGCGCATTTATAGCCTGAATGTTCAGATAAAAATATACTTCCACCATGAATATAACAAACTTCTGGAAGAACCAATCGATATTAGAAAAATTATATGTAGACAAGAAGAGAACAAAACATTTATTAAATCAAAACTAAATTTTGCGCTTTATCTCAGATACAAGATATAATGTTTATTTTAAGTGTTACTTGCTTAAAACTGGAAAAATATGTATTATATTTAAGTAGTTAAACTTCTTTTATATTGTACTTTTTCAGAAATGTCTAATGACATATTTTACATGCTTTATCAAATATTCAAATATATCATTTTAGAAAAAAAAAAATTAACATTAAAAACAAAATCATATTTTTAGGTCATTTAAAATTTATTGTGCTAATTTTAAACTTTTAAAGGGACCAAATATTATACAATTTTAAAACAAATTAAAAAATTGAAATAATACATATAGCCCCGCATATTTGTTCCACGTGTATGTAATATAAAACTGTATTTTTACAATCTGTTATTTACACTTCATATCTTATACCACGTTATGTAATCAAATAATATTATGCTTAAATAAATGTATACATTTTTATAAGAGGTAGAGTATTTATATTATAAGTTATAGTACAGTATATTTCCTTCATAAGATGCAATTTGAGCTGTAAAGAATTCGCGATGAATATTTAGTGAATAACTAGTCTGCATAAAGTCGTTATTCGTACTTTTTATTTATCTATTTATTACAATGCATGGTGTATACATCAATAACAAGGTAAGAAAATTTCAAAGTTATAGTGTCTTTTTATATAACCTTCATACACCAAATAATTAACATTAGCATAAATGAAAAATAATGTAATCATAGAAGTAATAACAACTATGAGATTAACTATAATTTAGGCGATCATTTTTAATCTACTTTATCGCATTGTTGTTTGATTCATTGGTTCCTCCTCTACTGGAGTCGAGGTTAAAAATACGATGAGAGCATATATGATTATTTGATAGAGAGCACATTCTAAACATTGAACCATGAGCTAGGTATTTCCTAGCATGAGTTGAGCACACGGAATTGAGGGTTGACCCGAAGATTGTATCTTATCGATGAGAACGATAATATATCGTTTAGAGACAAACATTTGGTGATTCCAGAAATAACTGTGCATAAAAATGAGATCATCGACGATTCTAACAGATTCGAGTGAGGCTATTTTATATTTTCTCATCATTTGCGAATAGTCGTGATTATCGAACTCTATTAGGAGTGCAGGTTTTATAGGTCAATTATTTTAAAAATTTATGCTGAACCATTTCAATCCTTTTGATGTGGATATTATAATAAGGAGTCCAAACACATAATGCTTATATGTATAAGTATAGATTGAGCAAAAGAGAGGTATAGAATTCTCAACACGTACATCAGGACTGCGAAACTGATAGGTGCCCAGCAATTGAAAGAGTATTTTAGGATTCAAAACATTTGAAATGGACAAAATAAGGATTAAAAAGGATTAAAACACGATGAAGCGAATGCATTTTATACACTATAGGACTATTGTCCTGATATTGTCCATTTTGAATGTTTTGGAATCCTTTTCCGATTACTGGTATTTCCTATTAGCTTCTCTTCGTGTTTGATCAGTGTGATGTTGAAACTATTCGCACAATATAGTAAAAACTAATAATTCAGAGTTACAGGCAATTTTTTTAACTTGAGCATATTGCCTTTGCATACAACTATGCTTTGAAAATAGAGTTTGCGTCATTTGTTAGAGATATTACGTCGCCTTCGTGATTACAAGAGCTATATATTTTTTGACTTATTCAACATTATAATTGTCTTCAATGTATGTAATATATAATGTCTACAACGATAATCGGTTATATACTTCGGTAAATTCTATCAATTATTGAATAATATTTGTAGTCTGTAATATATATACGACAGTCTCAGATATATTTTTAATTGGACTGATAAATCCTTGTGTTTTTTCTCTTCATTGTAAAGAGGCCAGGCTATAAATAATATTTCTTCTACCAACTAAGTGTAATATATGAACCCTTTAATGGGGTTCTAATCTAAAGTAGAGGACAGTACCGACCTAACCTTTCATATGTTGACTATATTGTTGAAAAGATGAAAGATGATGTTTTCTGACGTTTCTGACCAACAAACTTTAGCTTTATGACAAATCTATTTAATAATTTCATTTACGGCTGAACTGGTTACATTTTACAGTAATTAAAAATATAAAAATATACTAATTAACTACACTATTCCATATTATTATGTTCAAAATAACAATTGCAGATCATTTTTTAAAAAGAAAGACTATTTTTTGCTAACAAATAACAAATTTGGTTGTTTGACTTTAGTAAAATGGGAAAATTTAAAGCTGTAGAGAATTTATTATCGAGAAAACAAGCCTGTATATGATAAACTTACTTCATCTCATTCAAAATAATTTTTCTAATAATTTCTAATAATTTTTCTAAAAATTTCAGTTGCAATTTGTTGGTAAATAAACATTTTTCATAAGTTGCACATTCTTTTAGTCAAAAATTAAAAAGAAAAAACGCTTTAATTTTTTATTATTGGAAAACTCAGTCGATAACTGTAATACTTGACTTTAAATCATCAATTCGCCAAGGCGAATACATGGTAGTAACCATTAGTAGAAATCTACTCGACACTTGGTCATTTCTAAGAAACAGATAATTACAGAAATTATATTTGTAACTGTCAGCGAACTTAGCTACAAAAAACTCACTATAACCACAACTGCACACAATCCCTTCCCAAGCACTATATGGCAGTGCTTCCATATATATATTCCATAGATAAATCAAAGCCAGTAAAAAACTGCAGAAAACTCCTTAACAATAAATTAAAGTATTTTGTGGAACCACTGACCAAAATTATTGCTTTCTTAGGCATAGCAATGTACTTAAAGAGCATTCGCTACAGAATCAAAACAACTCTCCTTTTTGTTTATAATTTATAATTTGTATTATAAATGTTGATATTATAAATCTAAGAAATAAATAAAAGGTATACAGAAGTTAGATGAAATAAGAACATTGTATTTAACTAAAATTATTTATTAAATAATTTTAATCTTGACTGGCATCTACATTTTCCGTTTGCAATCCTTTGAAATTGCCTACAGGTATGTAAGATACAAGCGTGTACAATTTATGTACAGAATCTTCATCGTCATTTCTTCGGCGACTCAATCGGACTCTTACTCGGAAAGGAACATTCCTAAACAAAAGACAAAATAATGATTTATACATTTGGAGACATTAATATTAATATTAATAATAATATTATTAGTAGAAAAAATTGAATTTAATTGAGGATGTTGGTAATTTTTTTAATTTACAGTTTGATTTGAAGTGATATTTTATAATCTAAATGCAGAATTATTAAATCCATTTGATTCTTATGTATTTGTATATAAAATATACAGACCCACTATGCTTATGTGGTAACTGCAACAATAAATATGTTCAGTTTAATCATATATTTAGTTTTTTTTTTTTTTTTTTTATTTACTAAGTTATATTGAAGACCCTTATAGGACTTGATAACCAATAATAATTTCCTAATTCAATAAAAAACATGTCAATTTAATAAGTTTCTTTTTCTTCAAAATTGTAAGATTTCTCATTGACATTTTAATAAATTTATAAAAGTTGAGTTTTTTTCGGTTATTTTCATTCAATAAATTTTTGCCTGGTGAAAAAGCACTAGATTATGAATTTCGAAAGTGTCCTATGTGGATTATATGAAATTCAGTGGACCACTGCAGCATTGTTTATAATTCTTTATAACCTGTCAATAGTAATAATGTAAACTTTGAAGCTAAATTTACAGCTAGATGAAAACCTGTTACTGAAATAAATAAATAAGAGTGTCCAGGAAATAAACAAATGGAAATGAGATATCAATCATATTAAGTGAAAGCTACATCACAAAATGACAATTACTTTAAGATTGTGTACTTTACTATCTGCATATCGGTTAACAAATGGAATTATTTAGAAATAACTGCTATGTAATCTGAAAGAAAAGTTATTATTTATTTTTATTATTACTACTATTTAAAGTCTATTAATGTTCAATTCATTTAAATACACAAATTCTTTTATTGTAATATTGAATAGCTTTTTGCTTCATTAATATCAGTCTTTCAGCCCAAAATTACAAATATATACAATGTAGTGCTGCAGTATTCCACTAACCTCTATACGAAATTTACTGAATGAAATTAAACGGAGAATAACGTGTCCAATATCATAATAGAAGTCATAGTCGATTGAGGTACGAAGAAATTTTTTAATTAAAGACTTGGTTCATAATATTGGTGAAATTATCAGTTGCTTGCTTCGGTTCAGTTACAAGTTACAAGGATTACCAAGTGTCAGTAAGTGGATTAAGAAAAAAATTAAAGCTACAATATTCTAATTTATTACCCATTAAACAGAAAAGGATTGAATCCTTTAAATGCATTCAGTCATTTGGGAGGGATACAGAAGTATTCGAAAGAATACTTTCCAACCTGTTTTCATCCCTGTGATCATGCGCTTTTGAGGATTTAATACATTTCAATTTATTGGGTGTTTCATGATGGGGAATGATTTTAAAAGTATACTTTAAAAGCATTCATTTTATTTTTGTGACACATTTAAATATTAGTACAACTAAATCATATTCCATAATTAGAAATTTAGGTTTAAGCTCATTTCTTAATTGCAATACGATTTTACTTTTAAATTTCAAGGTTATGAAAAAATATATAGATACGTGTATATAGTATAATCAATATATATGCAAAAAAAGGTATTTGTATATACAGTAGATGTTATTCTTACTGGTGTCTAAAGGATCACAAGAATTTTGAGCTCAAACTGACTTGATTATACGAAAAAGTATAGTATAATATATAAAAGAGGATTAAGGTTACCATGCAGAATTACATGCAGTAACGACTGGTCATACCTTATGCCTTTCGACCACAATTGCTTGTTTAATCTCGTTTCTATGCGTACGTCTGGTGTACCCATCTGTTTTTCAGCAAACTTGCGAACTTCCTTGATTGCTCTTGGAGCTCGCTTTTTAAAACCTACTCCATGGAGGCGCTTATGAAGGTTTATCGTGTATTCACGGGTAACTACTTCATTCATGGCACTTTTGCCCTTTTTCTCAGTTGTCTTTGCTCGAACCATTTTGTTCTGAAAGAAAGATATTAATTATATCATTGATTAGATAGTAACCAACCTTTAATTGAACATTTTGTTTTTGTCAATTAATAAAATACTGAGTCTGCCTTGTATCAGGCAGATTAATTAACGAAACAAATCTAACGTTATCAACAATTTATATAACAGAAAAGATTTATAAATTTCGATTTATATAGAACAAATTAAGATAAAAAATATACTTTAAAATAAATTATTACAAATTTTAAATGAAAAAGCTTTAAACTTTAAGATGTAAACAAAATATTTTTAGCATGTGATGTTAAATTTTCGACTAACAAAACTGTAATTTTTGAAGTGAGAGAACAAAAATATGAATAGAATTAAATGCTAGACAACATTAAAACCACAATCTGCAAATAAACTAAATTATTTAACTGAAATTAAAAAGGATGAAGAAAGATTTTAATTCACAGCAAGATTTTCCGTACCTATGCCACGAACGTATTTTCAGGAAAGAATCGTGGAAGTGTCCAATAGCTACGAATTTTAGCAAGTAATATGCCGCGTTTTCATGAAGCGACATAGGGTGTTTTCCTTTAGAACTGCTAATGTGCTTCACCCTACAGGCTATGTGCGCGAGGTGCGCGATGATTAGAAGCACCGCCTGGCGGCAAGCATTTTCCCGATGCCACTTTTTCTTGTACTCTTATGAGAATATCGTACCGATGCGAATAACGTACCCTATCGAAAACGGTAACCGCAAAACGACCACAAAAAATCCGGTCTAAATCGTCCCGAAAATAACCAGAATTAAGTAAAAAAAAAAAAAAAACGGAAAAATATCGACGTCGAAACAGAGTTGCTCGTGTATCGGTATTTTCTTGGTTGCTTTGCGGTTTATTATAAAAAAATAACCGCCGTAAACTTCATAAATATCGGTATTTTTCGGGTTTTATTGTGGTTTAATTTCGATAAAATACCGAGTGGGTTTTCGACGCCGGTATTTATTCGGTTGTTTTTACTTAAGGTGGTTCTAAAGTAGAACAGTTATCGGCCGAGCTTTTCAACCATAAAAGTATGAATTAAAAGGGATTGAAACGTATTTTCAAAATTTGGGCTTT
>JAPYZR010005846.1:8209-23952 GCA_030522945.1 Trichopria nigra
TATATACATGTTTGTAATAAAAACATAAAATCAATCATATTTAATATTTTTAAAGGATTTATTTTTCTATACGTGTAGAAATTGTTACAGTCAATGGTACATAGATTAAATCTTCTTATTAGAAAAGTGCCATTCAGACACGTCTATAAGCAGACCGAGTCGCGGGCCGATGAATCCGGAGACGACATCGACGACAGAAGTGTTTTGAGCGACAATTCAAAAAAATGTATTGTTGACAAGTCTCTGCAATTTAGACGGTTTTTGCCACGGACTAATAACTCGACATTAACTAATATACCAAATAGCAATATGGCACTGACACCGGTCACGGGGACAAATGGTAACGCTTGTTCAGCACCGCCGGAACTCGCCTCATTCATCGAACGTCAGGAAGAGTACATCGAACAGCTGGAACGCGAATCTCAGTACTGCAGAGATGAATTGAAAAATCTTCTCGTTAAAGTTCGAGAGGTAGTGCATTTTGATAAAAAGGTGTAATATTTGCTTTTGCAATAAAAAATTTTTCATTATTACGAGTAGCCTAAAGTATAGACAATATCGTCGGGTAACATGATGGTTTCGAAATACGTCATCATACTCTAATATAAAAGTTATTACGGTTATATAGATTGAGATAAGAATTCAAAGATAAAGAAAGATAGTTTGTTAATATTAAAAAATTGACTTTAAGGAAATGAAAATGACATTTCCTTCACCCTGGTAGAAATCTGTCCAGTTTTCTGTTACACTGCCCAGTTATCCTATACCTTCGACATGGGAAAAAAGCAAACTGGACAGAAACTAGCCAAAAACTGGACTCATTTTCTAATAGGGCAAAAGCAAAAAAGATTAATGACTTCTATACTTCTCAAAAGGATATCCAATTATCAAAATCTTCTGTAAAAGTATAAATTTACGCCCATCCTTTTCTGAAGGCATCACATTTTAGATTGTTTGTCTGGTAACTAGATCAACATTGTTAAAAACTCATGTACAAATTCCATAATGTCTTCATAAATTTAAAGCATTTGTAGCGAATTCGTGACCCTAATTAACTCTAGACGTCCGTGATTCGTTCATTTCTCATTCATTCGTCCATCGACGGTAATTGGACGTACGCATTGGATTTCCATCAGACATGTACGAACAATGGTCATGCAGACATTGGGCGACTAATGTATATGTCAATTTTTGTTCAATAGGAAAAAATTGGTTCGAGTAATTAAGGCTATTAGTCGATGATCGATAAAAAACGTTTAGCAAAATACATCAAATTTGCGGTTACAAACTAAATATTATTTGATGCATATTATGAACTGAATGTTTCGCTTATGTTTCGGTTTTGTATTCGACAAAATATCATCTCATTACGGTACTCTTATCATCTATTGTATTTCATTTGAGGTAATCCTAGAAAACGAAGCTTTGCAAGAGAAGTCGAAAAACGGCTTCCTTAACTCCGTAGTGGAGGAATACCGGAATGCCGATGACGAAGTCCAGCCAAAATCTGACGAATTGTATCCTAGCTTCAGCGACAGCAAAGAGCCGAAGACGCGACGGAAGCCAAATCTGAGAAAGGTTTTGGAGGGTCCGAGTATCATTTTCGAATCTCGCATCAGTGAACTGGAAGCTCAGTTGACTCAAGCTAGGCTCGAGTTGAAAAAATCTCGTGAAGAGAATCAGGAAACATCGAAAAAGCTTGCCGAGTGCAGCAGGCACGAAGGTCCCGAATATCGGGTGCAACTGGAAAGAGTCATCCGAGACAAACGCGACGTGGAGATGAAGCTGGAGGAATTGCAGAGGAATTTGTTGATTGCTCGCGAGGGAGAGGCAGAATGCATTGTTAAAGCAAAACGTGCTGCTGATGCGGCCAGAGATGCAGAATTTGAGAAGGCCCATGCAGAAGCGGAGGTTCGAAGGTTGAAGGAAGAACTGGAAAGAAGAAATGAGAAAATTCGGGAAACTTCTCAGGCAAATATATATTATATTATATATTTCATAATATCCCTAGTAGAAAATTACACCAGTTTCTGCTCAATTTTACTGGCCTCTATGTTAAAAGTAATGGAGTCCCGAAAAAATAGTCCTAAACTGGTCTCATTTTTTATCATTTTCAATGATAGATTCGAAAGGAATAATTCAATATCAAACTAACTCGTTTCCCTCCAGTTACTATAGAATATATGTGGAAAACACAATTTAATGTTACGTGAACTTTATATTGATCTTGTCGTTTATTAGCTATTATATTTAATCAAGACGTTCATTTGCTTTGAGTAAAAAACAACAATCGGTTCTTCTAGGATGTCAGTCGAAGGCTTGTGGAAGAAAAGCAGCAGGTGGAGCGCAGGTTCAGTCAGCAGGTGGAACAACTTTCAGCCGACGTAGCCACGCATTGGGACGCAGCCAGCAAGTCGCAGATGGAATCCGAAAAACAGAAAAAGGAAATTTTAGAACTTCGCAGGGAACTCATGCAGAAGCAAACTTTCGTAGACGATTTGCGTAAAGAATTGCAAAATAAACTAAGTGAGCAACTAATGACAATAAATTAAAGAAATTCGATATTAACAATAATATTAAGATTTTCGGGATAAAATTGATCATTTTTCATATAATTTTAAGCAAGAAATTCCTATCAAAATTGTATCCGATTACTGATTTAATTACAACGAAAAGTTTTCGGTTGACACAATATAATTTGCTATAATTAAACTATCAAGCGGGTTTTATTTTGCTATAAGACTTATTTGCTTAAAATTGTGCGAAGAACCATACCTTGAAATAATGTTCGTCATTTGTCGGACACCCGGTATAGTTGAAGAACATTAAAAAGAAGGAAAATACGACAAAGAATACGACGAGATGTAAAAATAAAAATAGTAAGATAAATGAACCGTAATTGGTATCATGATAAAAAATCGACAAATTTTTCTCTACCATTTACGTCAAAATTTCATGGCGATAGACGTAGATGACGAATGCCCGCAAAGAATCGGTGCAGAATTATGATTTTGCAAAGTTGTTTTTTTAACAACTCCTTAAGTATTTTTCTAATGAATAAAATCATAATCTATCATGTTTTATATTTGTTTTTTTTTTTATAATTATATAGCAAAGTCTTCTCTCAACCTTCAGTTCCTATAGTTGACATATATAGTTGTTTCATTAGGCGTTTCTATAAGAATAATTGAAATTCGTAATCAGCGGCAGGATTCTGGATAATAAAATCGTAAATTTAATAATGATATTAAGCATCGTTTGACACATGTAAATAAACAATTTATATAATTTTATAATTATTGCCTAATTTTTCCGTGTATTTTCTTTTTTTTTTTCAATAAACCTGACGTTTTTCTAAAAAATGAAATGAGGTCACATATAAAGACTTTGTATAATTGGAGAATACATCACTGTCATGCCTGAAATAGACTTCTAATAAGCATTATTACGAGATCGATAATGCAATGGAGGGTGTGGCATTAGGTTCATGACTTTTTCGTGCCTAATATTCATTCCTATTTATTGAACTACCTCTAAATGAACTGCTATTTTTAAATAGGTGCTGAAATTCTGCTTAACACAACTACGAAACTATTATTGTTATAAAGTTTCTCCGAATGTCAGGAAAGTTTCAAGTCGTGGAATAATGGAACCATCGTAACTTTTTTTATGGAATTCCTCTATGTATAATTTATTCATTTTCTTACATTTCGTTCTTAAATTGAATGAGCTTTTAAGAAATTGTGAATCTGAAGAATGGCAATGATGAAAATCTCTTTGTTTTGACTTCTGCCCACAATTTCCATTGCAGGTCGAATTTCGCGTTTTCTTAAAAATTTATTTTTTAAAATGCATTATTTTTTCTGAGTATTAAGAAATGATTGGATCAAAAGTTTAGAAGTTATAGACAATTAAAAAAAAAAAGAAAGATGTATTAATGCGGTTATATCAGGTTGCGGTTTTACAATATGTCAATAACCTGACATATATATATGTATGAGTACAAAAATAAAAAATGTAGTAACATTTTTTTTAACGACTGGTTTTTAAACTATACGTTATATAAATCACAATTTTTTTCGACATCAAAGAATGATAAGTTTTTGGCAGGCACATATAATTTTGAATGTCGGGAAAATGAAAAAATAAGTAGGATTAATTTATAAGTAGTAGATCGAGTAAATTTTATACATCGCATTGAGTGCTAAATCAATTGTTCTCAGCTATCATGCACAACGATTTAAATCGGGCAATGGCAGAGAAGGAAGAAGCGGTGCAGGAATTATCGAATGCGACCGAAAGAGCCGAGAGGCAATCGAAACAAGAACAGAGCAGATTGCAAGCAGAGATCAATTCCTATAAATTGCGCCTAGAAAGAGCAGATGCTGATTTAGTTCATTGTCGACGAGAAAATATTAGACTCATGGAACAAATTGCTTCCATCGAAAAAGAGGTAAGATGTTCGTCAAAATTTCATTTTTAAATCTAAATGCTTAATTTTATTTTGTTATGTTTCAACATTGAATTGTAGGAAATTGATACGTTTTCAAACCTATAATAAACAGTTTTTGGCCATGGGCTATATAATTGTATCGCGCTTATCCAAAAAAATGGTATGTTCACAATTCAATTACGGAGGCTTAATGTATCTGTAATTGGAATTATATGTTGTATATATATTGTTTCCGTTTCACTCTCACGCTGTGGCAATATTTTTAAATAACTATAGGGAAAAAATCTTCTGGGATGTAAATGTATTTCCTATTCTCATCAATTTTCTTTCATAGTCATAAATATCAAATTCATTGACTAAAATGTCTGAAAGTAATGACATATATTTCGAATAATACAAACATTTAGCCCGAATGACATTATGATGGGGAAACTATATATATTATTTTTATATTCCAAATAATTTTTAAAATAAACGTATACAGAACAAATTTTCGTTTTCAAATATGTATTAACTATATTGAATTGAAAAACACAAAAATAAACGACATCCCTATAATGGTCAAAATTTATTCAAAATTTAATGTGCGATGTTTAAAATAATTTCTGTCTTGTTATCATCGATACTCATCAATATCGGATATTTTTTCCTTCAATTTTCAAATTTTACAGATATGAAATATCCTTAGAAAATTTGATAAACTGGAACATTATTATGATATCATGACTATATATGTCACTAAAAAATGGTGATAATAATGTGTTCAGGAATATGGTCGCCTAAAGGACTCAATTATAATGAATCAAATTTCAGATGAACATAAAACTTCAAGCGGAAGAAGCACTAGCTTTGTTGCCGACACCGAGGGTAGAAAATGACAAGGACTTAACTTCGATGGTTGTCGATGCGGAGAATAAAACTGGTAAGAAAAAAAATGACCTATTAATATACGCCTGTGTTAGGTATATTGTCCGTGAATGGAAAAAGGCTGTTCCTGCACTGAGAGAAGAATCTGGTCGATATTGTATCAAGGCTTTTTAGTCGTTCCAAAAACAACATAAAATAATAATTTGTATTAAATTTTGCCAAAAAGAATTGTTGCAACGACCATATTATGGTTGTATCAACTATAGATATATATATGAACGTATCAACCAAGGGAATGGTTGCGTCAACTATAGTATATGGTTGGTCCGACAATATTTTTCTTTTTTAATAATGTTTGATTTATTTCATTAATACTATTTGTAAATATCACATTTTTTTTTAATTGCACTCATTTGAACCTATAACATATCGCATTAATATATCAATTAAATAAAAAATGTTTAAGAATTAAATTTTAGAACGGTTTTATAAGTATAAAAATATATTTTTTAAGCAAATGTGTAATAGTATAATTTTAAAAGTTCATTCGTTTTGTTTAGTCATAAAATGACAAATTTCCTGAAAAATTGTTTAAGAATTCTGTATATAAAATTGTAAAGATTCCGATAAAAATGTTGACTGCATTTTTCTCTTTGTGCTTGCTTGGGCTTATAAGCATACGCGTTACGTGCACACGTGTGAGACATCGGCGCGCTGACACTATGCCTAGCAGGGGCCAGGTTGCAATTCGTCAATTTATTTACAAATTGACTAATGGAGTTGCATTTCCCAGCTGCGATGGTCCTCGGTCTTGAAGGTGCTTTGAACGATCAAGCTTCGCAAGTCTCGCGCCTAAAGGCGCATTGCCAATCTCTCACACAGCGCTTGGAAGCGAACGACCAGAGACACAAGTATTTTCATATTTCGCTGTAATTCGTGGCGGAAAATATGTATCTTACAAAATGACTGATAAGACCTGCTGTAACAATTGGATTATCGCTTAATGAATCAAAATAATGCTCCATTTTCAAAAGCTGCGTTTGAAAAATTTGCTACAAAAAATCTATAAATTAAAATTAGTTAAAATTCTACTATAATCACTAGTGGATTAACTAGTTACTATATTTAAATAATTATACTAATTGAATAAATAAAATTTTCACTTCATTTATTTAAATATGCTGCTTATATTTATAGTTTTCAATCATGCGTGGTAATAGTCGCACACTTGTAATTAAAAGAATTACTCTGTATATAGAGATTGAGGACAGTTTTGTTAGATTGTAACTATAACTATTAGACAAAAGTGTTCGATTAAAAATGGGTACAATAAACAAATCTTGAATGGAAAATTTTCGTAAAATTGTGTATTTATTGGACAGAAAAAAATGTTCATAAATTGGAAACCATTTTATATTTATTTATTTATTTACTTACTTATTTAATAAATACTATAATTGGACGAAGTATTGAATTTGAAAAAAAAAAAAAAAAAAAATTACCCCTGTTTTGTCATCAGTTGACCACGTTTCAAACAATAATATATATGTATATAAGGAACCCAAAATAAGTGAAATAAAAAAAGTTTTTGCGATAAAAGACTTTGTACGATAACACACGAACCAATCAAAGGAATTTCTTCTGCAACCTGATTTTGGATACGCTGAAGATAGGACTGATTACATGTTGGAATATATGTACATTATAGACGTGATGAATGTCGAAAAAGTAACTCAACTTAAAAAAAAAAAAAACTTCAAACTTCTGTAGTTTCATCAATCTTTTATCAATTATCAAAATTAAATATTTCAACACCCGGAAAGATATACATGATAACAAAACATGAAGAAATAAAGAAGAATAAACAATGAGTGGAATTATAATTTTTGTCAAAAGTACTGAGAGTACTTATGGAAGACAATGCGAAAATACAATTATGAAAAATATGTCGCAGTAAAACATAATAAAGACATTAACGTAGTGAATATGTCATTAAAAAGTTTAATACCACAAGCAGAAATTTAAATCCAATACATTATAATTTCATTCGTAATAAACTGCCTAACAATTCAATAAAAAAATACTAATGTCTAAATAATAGCGTTTTTATCCATAAATTTCTCAGTTTTCATTTTTTCAGACATTGTTTATCAATATTTGATAAAAAATATCTAATATAACTATGTTGAATAAGTGAATGAATTTGAACAACATTCTTGACAAAATAATTCATAAGGACCAATGGAAAAATAACAATTTCGAGAGAAAATCGCCCTTCTAATTAAAATTATTAAACATTTTGCATTTTCGTAATTATTAACCAATTCCATAACTAATTGTACGTGAAAGCCTGCTGAGGACAATCCTAACACGAAATCAAAATAAGGTTCACTTTAAATCATTGAACTATTTTGAAATATGAGTTTATACAATGACAAAATTACGTTTATATAAATTTAATTTAATTTGTTATTGTATGTTTACATTATGTATTTTATTATTATTTAAACTGCCAATAAAGTCGATTATTATTATTATTATTATTATTATATATATATACATATATATCCCGCCACGAATTTTATACTGCGATCATTATTTCATGCGTTTTAACATTTTTCGTAAGATGAATCAATAGTATACATATACGTATAAAATGTCTTCGATTTCAATTCCTTGTATCTTGACTGTTACGGAAGAGGCAAATAAACATCCAATTTTCGACAAGTATATTTAAAGTATATAATACTTATGATATATATTAATCTTGTATTAAATTTGTATCCAAATTATTTAATACAGTAAAAAAAAAAAAAAAAAAATTATATGAACTTTAATTTACAATATATATTATTATACCTGACTAAAAATAATTAACTGAATACATGGTATTTTTGTATGCTGACGATTTTTCTTTAGTTTAATACTTTGATTTCTGCTGATATATAATAAACATTTAATAAAAATTTATTAAACTACCTGTAAAATATTTTTTATCAAAATTATTTATTTCTACCCAAAATAGCCTAGTAAAATTATGTGTGGCGATCGCTAGCGCCACTGCATATCAGGGCACTGGTTAGTGCCACAGTTATTTTCTACCATGTAATATGTATTAATACTTTATTGCAAATCATTGAATAAAACAAGATATATAATAAGACATTATTTTATGCACTAGGACCTCGTAGAATACTTCATTTGTTTTATTACGTAAAGCTTGTGAATGATGTCTTTTTTTAATTTCGATAAATTAAAAACATTCAATTTATTAAAAAAAAATCGTATCATTTTGATAAAACGCATCTTATAATTCAAATACATGGTGGGTGGAAAAGGAGCACTTTCCATGCAACTGTGCCAAAACAATTTATTTCTGAAATTCAAATTGTTATATTAAATATTCTATTTAAAAAAAGACACACCTCATTAATTTTTAATAATTGCCCCGAGTTTGGTAATAAATCACGGATATGCATTCAATAGTGTTTTAATATATATATATTTCAGTGACTTATTTTTCTTTGTCTTTCTAAGAATTTTTCAGTACATGTATAATTTCAAAGTGTAAACAATTTGCACTACCCAAATGGAGTTTATCTATATAATAAGAAAGGAACGTAATTCATTTTTTCCGACCAGATATCGGCACTCCAATTGGCATTCGAGGTATACACTGAGAAACAGTTGCATGATTAACACTACATTATCAAATAATCAAGTTATTTTAACTATGCTTTGAAGTAGAGTGTTTTTACCAAGTTATTGGTGAATAAAAGTGGATTAAAGAAGGATTGAATGGACTTTATTTTCTGCTGCATTTATAGCGCCGTGTAATATATCAGGGTCCACATAAACATTAATGGCTACCGGGCGAAAAGATAGTCTTTTCTCCTTTGTTGTAATTCTAATTTGCAATTTTCTTGGAGGTATTATTAACAGGCTCATCATTTTTGTCTAGTGTCGATTTTTCACTTGGACGAAAACTATTTCTTGTATGCACTGTACACAATATGAATAATCCACTTTCATTTCTAATATGAGTTTGGTAACTCGATGAACCGAGTTCTATTAAAAGTTACCCTATTGCATGGCAGAAATAAATCATGTTAATCAAATATATTTTCTGAACTAAACAATGAATTTAAAGCCAGATAGTCATGTATACCTGTATTTTGCAAAATACACATGAAAGCATGTCAAAACATTCATACATGATTTATAAGTGCACCCTTTATGTTATCATCTAAAATCATTTCGTATTCATAACTCCTTCATATTATTGTCCGTCGAATCATCCAGCACTGTATTCGCGTATATAGTACTTGCAACTGCTTCAAAGTAAATGTTGCGTTCTGTTTTTGGACAATTCCGCGATGCGTTTTGCAAGCCAGTAGTGGATATGTAAAGTAGTAGAGAATAGCTACTATATTCTGTACGTGACTACGGCTTGTTCTGTATTGACAGAGGGGGTCACCGAGGGAGACTCTACCGACAAGACCAAACTGCCATTGAACAAGAAACGCAGTGTTAAGGTTGATCTCAAAGTAAAAGTAGTTCCAAAAAAGAAGTCTGGTCGCTCATCGGAACCCCCCTCGAAGGTGTCACCTCTATCGAAGCAGTCATAATTGACGACGCGCCGATGACTAAGACTCATCCCTGAATGCTATCGATTCAACAGTTTATGTCCCTTCGTTAATTTAGCGAAATTATTCGCGATATCGTGTCAAGCAAATCTTACTGATAGTCTCTCACTTTTTTTCTAGGCAAGAAATGGCCAATCTTCAAAGCAACATAGAACACCTGTCGAGTAGAATACAAGACACTTACGGTCAACGCCGCCTAAAAGGTACAATCGTCGTGAAGTATACATTTACTCAAAATATCGATATAAATATCATCCTACATTTATTAGAATACAGCGCAACATATTACGATTGAAGTTTTGAATTTAAGAACATAACTTTATACGATTTAATTGGTTACATGTATAGGAACCAAAAGTTCAACGTACGAGTACTGCAACTGCACTTGTACTTGCATTGTACAAACGTGTGCTACATTAGCCTCCCTCCTTATTACTTTAAATATCTCCTTTATTTTAATTTTGTTCATACCTTTATTCAAACTTTTTCCCTCACTCGTCCGCCGCTCAGCTCGACCTGTGCTGCAGCTATTGACATGGGAATGAACCGCGAAAGAAGGCAACAGTATCTTTGCCTGTTTCTGAAACTGGTAGTGGTGTTGATGAGGGGTACCGTTAAAATAAGGGAAAAATTAAAATAATAGGGAGCCTATTACTACGGCAATATAATGATAAATAAGAAGAGTTTAAATACGGACAATATTTGAGGCAAAAGTTGCAGGGGGCAAAGGTAGTCACGTAAAAAGTAGACTTTGAACCTTGAATACGATCTTCAAGGTCATTGGAAGGATAAAGTTTGATAGGGCGAAAAGAGGAAATTTGACGTTTTTCGGAATTTCTTTCCCCCATCACTAATAACCCAGTCAACCTAATAGTTACATAGCAATTACGTCACAATCACTGTTATGTAACTGTGGCAATTTTGAGGCGGACATTTTAATGTAACTGTTACATAATTGTGACATAACTTCTGTGATGGTTGACTGGGAAGTTTCATAATGGCATCATATATATATATACGGCCGCATAACTTTGGAAATCTTATTCTTAGAACAACAACTCATCAAAATATGCAAAAAAATGAATTTTTTGAAAGTGAGAAACTGACGGTTAGTTCCTAAAGTATATCCAAGAAATAAACGAGTCGTAATCGTGCTTTATACTGTTGGTGACATACTTTGCATTAGCAATCACGAGCAATAAATGTTGCTAAACATAAATGTTGAAAGAAAAAATGATTGAACGCGAACGACAGATTTATTTTTTATATATACATGCATACGAATTTGACAATAATTTTGTATTTTTTTTTTCTATTTAAAAACATAATTAATTTATTGATCTTCATATTTGCAATTCATTTCCATTTCGTACCAATAAAAAGTATTTCTTTATATATATATTTTTTTTTTCATTTTGTTTTTACATTATTCATGCTTTTAAATTTCAAATCATTTTCGATTTTCACAGTAATGTTATACCCGCAATATTGTGGATTGTTTTACTGTATTTCATTACGTAACGCTGTTATTAGACATTGTTTTAAACTTTTTATTTTGACGAACAATATATAACGTGAATATGTAAGAGAATAAGCAATTTCCTCTGACCTTAACACGAAATCCTCTTTATTCCACAATTTACGTTTTCCCATTTTATGCCTTTTGACTGTGAAAATGCGATTAGCTGAAGTACCTACCCTAACAGCACCGCATCTTATAAGGCAAGGTTCAGTAATGTTGCTGAAAGTAATTTGTAGACAATTGAGGAAAATAGCTTTCAAAGCTTAAAAGAAGATTTAGCATAAACTATATTCAATCGTGAAATAAAAAGCGAATATTCTGTATGACCTACTCTAAATATTTCAATTATAATCAACATTATTGTGTCCTGAACATCGCCATTGATTTCAACATATAGGATCAAGCATGTTCTAAGTTTCTTGTTACCATTGGAGAAAAATAGTCTTATTGATAGGGTTTACAACGAAACTTTAAGTTCACGAGTTCTCATTTATTCTGAATTGATAATTTAAATTAATTATCTGTCCGAATTAATTTCAGGCGTGACCTTGGAGTATTTTTACTTTAAGAATACAATTAATAAGTAGACATGTTTAAAAAAGAAAGTATTTAAAAAAAATCATATTATATGAATGTGCCAATTATGGAAATGATTGTATCAACCAAAGTATTATATGGATAGTCCCATAATAATGTCTTGTTTTGTTAAAAAGATCTCTCTAGATTTATATTGGTGCAAAAATAAAACTACTTCTTTTTAACAAGTGAATTGTTACTTTTCCTAGGGTGAATTTACTCTAAGAAGCAGAACAATAAAAAAATTTTAATTTCTATTCATATAACAGTATAGTGATAGAAAATAAATGTTTGATAATAATTACATGTTTTGTTCTCTGTCGAATTTCGGAACATTTTTTTAAGTAAAACATAATCGGTGTTGATTCAAGCTTCTTGCCCATTTTATTAAACAGTTCAATAGTACCTATCACTCTTTTATAATCGTCCATATTAAGTTACAGCGAAATAAGTATAGTTTATATCTGCGCTTTTACTTACGTAATAAAAAAAATTAGGGCTCATTGATGTTTAATGTACAATAGACAAAATTTAACGTTGATTTAAAAGTTCAAATTTATTAAATCCTACACAAATATCGGCACTCCTTTCATATCATAAGACTTCATTCCCGAGTCCAATTACCTCGGGTCCGGGTTAATTGCCGCGCTTTATTGCGAGACTCCAAAATGGCCATCATAACAATAGTGATGTCGGCACAATTCTTTTAACATTTTTTTTTTTTTTTTAATGAAAGCAAAAATATTAAGTTCAGTTTCGATAAATATTTAATAACATAGCTATAAAGATTATAAAGTTTGAAAATTGACCAAAATTTTTATAATAACGCACTATATAGTGAATCCTAATGTATATTGTTTTTTGGTTCAAATTGGTATCTGCCAAACAATTAATCAAATTTCTCTGCTCCCCGTAATAATCTAAGAAAGTATACTACATTTTTAATCTCAGCAAACATAATACATCACAATTACAAAATGTCACTGTAGATAAATGACGAAATTCTGGATTAAGAATTTATGTTACTTAAAACAACTAGAATTTTCTAAATTTAATTTATATATATTAGGAAATAAATACACCATTCATGTATTATAGTAGTGATTAAAAACGGGTGTCTATAGAACGACATTTTGGAAAAAATATTATAGCCGCACGCAGTAACAACATGAACTGACACGCGTTTAAATGTGCAGTGAAAGCATAATATAGAATGGTAGAACTGTAACCAGTTATGACATCGTATGAATTTCACTTATGAAAGTTCACTTATAATTATAAGCGTTTAAACAAATTATTTCCTCAAAATTCATGTTTACGTTACCATATATTATACTATATTATATTATTAGTATAAATATAATCATATATTATGCATATATCATCATACTTATACACTGGGCTAAAATTTGTTTCATTCTTATTATGTATTGAAAATATATTTTTCAAAATATTTCTAGTGAATAAACATAATGTTACATTTGAATTCTTGAATTCGATGACTTTCATATATATATATATATATATATATATATATATATATATATATATATATATCTGTTTGATGACATTTTTTATGTAAATTCAGGAGGTATAATTCTATATGAAATTAGAAATCGACAAATTTTTAAACAAAATTCGATCTACCTTTTAATTGCTGAGCAATTGAATTTGTTCACTTAAATACTTTTTTTTTTCTTATATATATATATATATATATATATGACTCTCCTACACATTATGATGTGCCGAGTTCGAAAATGATTGTTAAATTTTTCACAATTAAAATTTAACAAAAATCAAAAATATGAAGAACATGCAAGATATTTTCGGTCGTATCTCAGAGAATACGAACTGTTATTAAAAATTTGGAGGAAGAAAAATGTTGCGCTAATAAAATTGAATTTCTGTTGTATAATTTTCTTTTACGAGCTATATATAGTTGCCGAGTCATCAAACCATCAGGAATGTCTGCTTTACTCATTTTCAAACATAAATATACTGCGTAATCAAGGTACACAACGGATGTTATTAATCTTCAATTATTTGAATCGACAAAAATTTCGCCGTCATTTTCGAAATGAGCACATTAAATGTGTACGAATTCATATTTTTCAAGAAATAAAACGATTTGCTCTATATCTTATTTTGATGAAAAACGGCCCTCTGATCTATCACCCTATATAGGGTGCAAAATCGAGAAAAGCGCCCGCAGTTTTAAAATTACATATATATATATATATATAGATATTTTGAACTACAATGCGTGAATATATATAATTATTATGTCACTTCATCAGAGCTACGACGTAAAGCCAGTTTATATAATGTTGCGGGAAATAAAGTGCGCAAAAAATATAATAAAACGTGTATAATATTTTTATCAGGGCGTATTTTTGAATTGCTTATTAAACCTACTCCATAGTTGTTTGGAACACCTGTATTTTATTAACAGGTGATACCATGAGCTCAAAAAACGAAGTCGATGAACCGGATTTCGAAACGCACTTTCAACCGAAGGAAAGCAATAAGTGTCGGTACAGCAGTCGGGACATTATTCGAGAAGGTCTTGATCAAGCAATTGCCGAACAATTAGACGATGATCGACAAGTCGATTACTCAATGAGCAACATCGATCACAATGGATCCAATCCGCAGAGCACGAAATGGAAAAGTAGCGATGGTCCGTGCAATTCTCAAAGTTCCATATATTCTCTAGAAGGAAAGCGCACCAATCAGTTTTGAGTGAAGGTCAAGAAGGAAAATTTCTTAAATGAGATTATGAGAAATGTAGCAAAATTAGTCACACGGAGATAAGCGATACTTATTTTTAAGTGCATAAGTATATATATACAGTAGCCTCGCCAAAAAAATGTAAGCTCTATATATAGTGATATCTGCAAACAGCTGAGTAATCTTTAGAAATAATTTCCGTAATAAGCTATAATAATATTCATATATCTTACACGTTCTACGTGAAGTTTTCACCAATCAGCTACTTCGTTGTTTGCAGAAACAATTAAATTTGTTTTTCTTACCGCGATGAAGGGATTTGTCATATCTTTTCCCTTACATTTGATATAAGAAGAATAACAGATAGCAGGTAATATTGCTGCAGTGTAGTTGGAAGATTTCATTACTCCAACATTGTTGCAGAAATATTACTGCATCAATTCGCCTTTTTTTATCACAGTAATACCTCAAGAGCATCACAGAAATATTGCTGCATTAATGTAAAAATACGATACTCCGTTTCATATGCGATGATTCTTGATGTATGAAATATATTATTATTATTTACCTTTTTTAATATGTTAATTAATTATATAAAATTAATTGGATATATAACTACTTTTTATCATTGCTAATATATAACTACTTTTTATCATTGCTAGTTAATTTTGAAATGATTTTTGAAAACTTACATAAATAATGTCTAATTTGCTTTTTCATGCCCTACTTATTTTTCACTAAGTAAATACAAATATATATTATATTGTTATATATAATATTATAACAGATATTATAAAAATTAAGTACATATTTGAAAAAAATCACTATAGTATAGTATATATTACATATATATATATATATATTTCCTTTGGCAGAAAGAAAAAGATAACGAAATTATTTCATATTGTTATCATTTAAAGGAAGGTGTTAAATATTTGTTTATAAG
>JAPYZR010005847.1:0-10361 GCA_030522945.1 Trichopria nigra
TAAATTTGCGATTATGTTTCGTAATTTTAAGAAAGATTTAGTAAAATTACTAAAAATGTTACTGAATGTTGTATTCAGTAACCTGATTTTGTAATATTATGTTCCGGTGGTAACTGAAAAATGTCGGAATTTTCCGAACATTTCTAACAGTGAAGAAACGGTGTTGAAAATACGAAAAAGTAACAAAAATTTGATGAAAAAACATTAGGAATATTCATGAAGACTTTTAAATCGTGTCTAAAGTAAAAAGATTGCACCTTCATTATTTCTTTTGATATCGAGTGACATCTTATCCAAATACAAAACTGAAGCGTTTGTATATAAATATTACAAAATCTCACATACGAGAATTTCATTTCTGCGAATTGTAGGTACTTTTGTCAAAATGTCTTATATATAGTTTCCGCCACTTTTAATTTCAATTCTTTTATTTCAGACATACGGTATTAATTTTGTTACTTTCTCATTTTTTCAACATGATCAATATTAGTCAGTTTCATCGATGTATCGATCGATATCCACCAATTTTCATAAACAAATGATAAGCATATTTGAAAAATCTGACCAAACAATTTTATCGGCAATTTATCCAGCTTGGATTCGAAAATTATTATCAGATTCCGTCGAGTATATATTAATATTCTTTCGGAAAGTTGATTCGTCCAAAACAATGGACCCACGGTCCAAACATAACACGTAACTCTGACATATACGCCCCTGACATTAGTTCTTTTTTTTTTTGTTGACACAAATTCAGACTTGCATATGAAACCTTTAAAAGGCACAAGTTTGGTAAATACCCACATTGTATCCGGTGTATATCGCATGTTTTAGGCGCGGTGAATCGTGCCTAATCTGAGTGTAAAAAATCGGCTTTCAACGATAAATATTCACACCAAGAAATCAAAAACCTTTTCCTGTTATCGATATCTTATGTATATTATGTTTGAAAATACAAATTAAATGATTTTCTTAAACAACTAAGATCAAACAGTTAAAACGACAAAGAATCGGCGATATGCGTATATTATTAACCTGCCGAGTGTCATCGTGTGAGAACGATACCCATTCCCTCGCATTGGGGAAATGCACTCTGTAAACATAGATTGTATACATACGTAGTATCCTTTGATCTTCATTGCTAAAATCAAAACTATTTACTATTATTGTGTATCTACTGATAATGACTTTATATTTAATTGAGACAGAGTATAAATCGAGATAGTCAAACAATTGTGAAACAAACGTTTTTAAAAATCTTTTTAGACACGTATTTTAATGCAAGTATATAAAATAGTCAATAACCCCTGCAGTATCATAAAGCTAAAAACGTCAAGTGTAAGACCCCCCCCCCCCCCCCAGTTGTAATTGAACAAATATATATTCCCAAATCTTCTTGACGTCTCCGATATAGAAGTAGTTTCTCAAATTTCAGTTTAAGCCAGCTCGAGTTCTGTAAATTTATACCCTCTCTTTTAAAGGAAAAATACCAACGAGTCGTTCACCCCTGAATGTAAAATTTCAAAAATTAATTATCTCGCGTTTAATGACGATTTTTTTGTTTTTTTGTTTTAAGCAAACTCGTCGACGTGTCATCGAGCCACGAATGTTTGTACAGAGCGTTCTCTCGTCACACCGAGAGAAACGTTCTCGCCTGCATTCAGTGGGTTATCAATAAACGTATCGTTCGCTTGTGAAACCCTTGAAAATACCGCTATTGATACAAATCGGTAGTCATCGAATGCTTTAGGAGAGCAGAGCGCACTTACACCAAACAGACCCGAAATAGGCGAGCGACCCTTTCGTCGTACCGCCTCGTCGACAGGTGGGAAAACAAATATTCAAAAGGATCTTTGAGACATTTTCACCCCAAGCCCCCCCCCCCCAACACCACACCACGCCACCAACACCACCACCACCAGCCGCTGTGTGTATTTGACAAACATGGCATAAAGAAGAATGGGACTCGGAATGCCTTTCGCGCCGATGCCGACCGTGAGGTTCGGTAAAGTGAATCAAAGAGATGTACCGGAAAAATGCTTCCTCTGATTATATTATTTATCTGCGGTCGTTTAATGTATTTCCTTCGCAATGAGGAAGTGCCGCTAGGATCGCGTCGTGCTGTCGTGATTAAGAAATATTTTCAAAGAATCTTTTTTCTATATAGTTATATTTTACTTCGACCCATAACAAAGTTTAGGATTGGAGTAATAGAATTTGGTCACTCGAAAAAAAAGTGACCATATGTTTTTTCATCTAATATCTGTGTTTCGCATCTCAATAAATCTATAAAAGCAACAAAAAGTTTTCCGATCGTGATCTTATACGTATACTAACGTGCGTTGCCACCATGTGATGTTGCCAACGAACGAAAATATATATTAAAAATACACGTATAGACTATATGATTATAAGTTGGCTCAACTTCGATCTGATTAGTTTATGGGCGTACTAAAATGGTGGAGGCAAAGCCAAAAAATATTATCACGAAATATTTTAAACACGTATGACTTTATCAGTTTATAGTACCAAAATAATTAATTAATGACTCAAAATTTACGGAAAGACATACCGTTATCGGTTTTTTTAAATTGACCAATTACGAGCCGAGATGTTCACGATCTTAAACAGAATATGTACTAGAATTCAAAAAATTGTATCTTTCTTAGTTCATTGAGGAAAATGATGAATGACTACTTAAAATACGCGGAATTTCATACCGAATAAAATAATAGTCGGTTTTTCAAAACTGACCAATCAGAAGCCTTGATATCTTCGTTTCTCTGATCTCGAATTTGGAGCAAATGTTTGTGTTTCAGAACATAATGCACCCGTATATATATGTGTATGAAAATTAACTATTAGTATGAAAAAATATAGTATAAGACATTATCTTTCGATCCCTTGCATCAAAGTCAAGTATATATATTTTTTTTTTTGAGCTGCATTGTCTATATTCTCAAATTTCTCGAAAGAGAGACTTTTTCACGTGCTGCAGTAAGTTCAATACTTCGGTCCAACTCGTGGTATGAGGATGAAGTTCTGAAAATGTTCGTTTTGAATTTTGAAAATATGGTCGTTTTTTGCGAGTGACCAATTATTTATACACATATTATTTATTCTATATGTACAATTTTTAAATGACTATACAATTCTTTCCATTTTCAAAATTGACGGAACTTTATAAAATAGATGACCAACTATTTGATTATTAAAGTTTGTTAAATTAACCTTTTGCATAATTCTAATTTTTCCAAATGAACGTAGTAATTTTTTACATTTGGTAGTTTCTTACTTATTGTAAATCAATATACCACTTTTTAATATTGAAGTATCATTTATCGATTAATGTATGTCTCTATTTCACTTTTTGTAAGTCAACATGGCTAGTTCTTATGTTAGGCTAGATTACGTTAGGTTAGGTTTCTTTTAACGTTAATTGATAAATACAAGCTATTTTAATTTTTTCAATATATAAACACCACTATTTGTATAATCACGACCTAATTTTTACCTAAATTACAAATAATTTTTAACAAGTATTTAAAGAAAAAGTCTGCCAGTGCAGTTTTCTAGTATATTCTTCGACGTTCCAATAAATAGTGAACGGTTTTCATGAAGCTTCTCCTACTCGTACATTCTTTTACGAGTCGTATATAATAACATGTACGTTGGGCATAACGTTTATCCACCTATACGATTAAAGTACAAGTCGCTATCACAACGAATATGGAAATTACTGTGTGCAGAAGTGAAGCAAGTGGCCGGCCACCGTAATCGGATTTGAACGGAACCGCTTAGAAGCACATTGATAGAAATTTATCTTTGCAGTGTCGTTTCGGGCAACAATGTCGTATATATACATACGTATGCAATTGCAGCCGGAATGTCTCGACTACTCGATTAGGTAGATTATGCGATCTATATATATAATCTCGCAGAATTGCAGGAATCTAATTCAACTATGCGTTCGTGCAATCTCGACTTATGAATTACGCGTGTTATCCCTTGAACTTGGCGGGCAGATTGCGCAGAGCGTCGTGAATAAATCATACCCCTTGATCCTCCTTAACCCGCGTCTTATCCTATTCCCTATTGTTCCTATCGCGACCGATGAATCGCTCCCCCCAAGAATCTCCGAAGGCCTTTCGCTGTTCCGGTTTAGATAGAGCAATAAATGTCACAATATATATGACTGTTGTTACTTATAAACGGAAGTGGATAGGGTACCCTGGCTATTGTTTAGTGAGTACATGTTTATTTTATTTTATTCGTTATTAAGTAGACGGACATATTAAACGGTAAAACCATACAATAAATACACTATAGTAAATAATATACATTAAAAATACATTACACCACGATGCTGTATCAACTACAATAGACAAATCTAATCTTAATTGTAAATAAATAAAAAAATTAATATAAAATTGAGCATCTAGATCATTTCATGCTACGACATAGAAATAAACATATATACCTCGTTAGAATTTTACACAAAATCGATCAACACTAATAAGTTCGTGATCGAGGATTTATACTTTCAGAAACCATGCTGGTTGTCAATAATTACCATTTTAAAAACCTCGCTTAATTTATTTATTTCTTTATACAAATCATTTTTAGTTTCCATTTTTATTTTATAAATATACGATTAACACAGTTTGAATGCACATATTGACGATCTATCGATCAATTATTATATAATCATGGTTAGTTTGACGAAACATCGATACGAATGATGCATTGCTGAATAATAAATAATTAATGGGTGAACTACCAATAAGCTTTTTTTTCTTCGGTTTATTAACGATTCAACGTAGTCAAGATATCGAAGAACCGCATTTCGACACCATTTATAAACTGCTGGTTGATGATCTGTCGATGGGCTACTGATGCGTTATTGATGTCTTATTGATGTGAGCTATACACTGACGAAATAGAAAATATAATATAGTCTTATATATTATTTATGATCTATGGATCTATGTTGTACCAATGACACTCATTAATTGCAAATTAATTACGAACTGTACGAAAATCGTGTTTCAAATTCAATGCATGGCAACATCGATCAATTTTGTATCAGTTTTGCGATCATTTACGAATGACCTGCGGAACAAGAATGAATGAAAATATTAAGAAACAATAAATATTGCTCAAGAGAAATGTTAAAAAGTTGAAAAAAACAATATAAGAAAAAAGAAATAGCGAACAGTATATTATCCACGCATGTTTTAAAAAGTGCAAAGAGAGTCAATACTACTGGCGTACTATAATTGACATTTATAGAGCTGCTTATCGTAACCTACTTTCGATTCAAACTGTTATGTTTACAAATATAACCGCAATTGTGCTCGATTATGAAACTGGCGCTGTAAAGTTTTCTCAACCATATGAAAACTCGCATTATAAAAAAAAAAAGCATCAAAATCAGCACTAAAAAAAAAAGTATGAAAATAAGTCATCGTCCTGACCATTAAGTGAGAGTTGTACAGGAAGAGTCCCGTGTGCCGATATCGTAATCGGCACCCGACGACAATAGCGGTACACAACTTACAGGCCTTTCTTTCATCCGTCCGACACTGTGATTTTCGGACCCGAAATTTTTCCGTCGTAATTGCCGACCCGAATCGTTCTCTTTTTTTTTCCTGATGGTGGACAGCGACGAACCGCCGAAGCTCTCGAACGACCCCATGAAATTCCCAAAAAACAATTGAGGACAAAAAAGTAAAATACATTTTAAGATGGCATATATCCAGGCGTCGAAACCTGGTACCTTCGTTAATGTAAATGAAATTATATTCATGGCATTCAATTTTAGTATACCAACTCGTCGACTGAAATTTCAAGCAGAGGACTTTTGATTTGGTGAACCCTTTATATTTTCAGAAACTGTTATAGAAAACTGATGAGAAATTAAAAGAAAAAAAAGAAACTCCGAATTGAATCATTTATGACAATATCAATTTTTGAAATTATTGACAGGTATTTTTTTTATTAAGATGCAATGTTGAAGTATAGTGCCGTTATATATCTGAACAAATCTAATTAAAATTTTGTAGATTTTCACAAATTCTGACAATTCTCTCGGTTTTTGCCAATTTTACGATTTTTTTCATTATCGTCATTTGTTTTTAAATCTCATACACAATCGTTTTAAAAAAATCGAGGTTTTTTAAATTTATTTATTATTATTAATCCACAATGTGTCTTTTTTGGACCAAGACGAATTAGTAGAGTGCTTATGACCCTGAGATCGATATTTTATCCATATTGAATACTTTGAAGGCGTTTATCTGAAAACGGCATTTTCAAAGTCGGTAGACACGGTATCTCAAAATATAATGAACTGAACTTTCTAAAATTTTACATACTTTTAAATAATGGATGCCGACGAGGTGGATGAATGTTTTGTTTTTGATTAGAACTTATTTTATAAAAAAAGCCATTAATTTTTCTTTAACAAAAATGTGTTTTTTGCTTTGAAGTTTTCTAAAAAATGCAAAATTCAATTTTTGTCAAAATCCTTCGTCAACGCCCTAGATAAAGTAATCTACTAACGAAATCCTTTAGGTTTTATTATTTAAATTGACGCTGTATCAACTTAGTATGTCCATGGAAAATAATTTTTTCAGACTCTTTTTCAGACGTAAAAGACTACGAGTAATGATTAATAACGTTGACAATTATATTAACACTTTTATAAAAAAAAATAACCTGCTATTCTTCAAATGATCATAATCATTATGGACTGTTCGGAACTCTTATAAAAAAAAGAAGTTAGTTGAACTGAACTTGAGTTCATATGTGACAGATTCAAATTTGGTCAATGTACATATTTTATTTTAAAATAAAATACCATTGATTTCAAAATATATTAATCGATTCATTTGTGCGAGTTCACGTTCAGTTTGTTAAAATAACAACAATAGACAATTTTTAAAACGAATATATTCAATTTTTGTAATGTTATATATGTCTAAACTGTTTTCTTATATTTCCATCGAAAACATTATTTAATAATATGTATGGTTTTCGTCAGTATTCAAAAGGTTTAATGAACTTGCATCAATTTTTCTTGCATAATATACTTTCTCTTTAAATTTCATGTAGTTAAATTTCACTCTATATATTGTCTTTGTCATTTTTTGAGTCGAAGTTTTTTATCTTGTCTTTTTATTGTTTTGTGTCAGATGCAGGCATCTGGATCAATTTTGTATCAGTTCTGCGATCATTTGCGATCCAAATGCATCTGATACAATCATCCAAAAACCCAGATGCAAAAAAATAAACAAGATAAAGACCAAGATAAAAAAAAACAAACAAACAAGTGAGTCGAAGAATTTACACCCTAATAAACAGAGAGAAAATTCGCTCCAAGAAATTTAGAGATTTTCTACTTTGTGATTAACTTTCAATTGTATTTTGTAATGTTAACAGATTAACGACAAAGTTTTTCTTTTGTTTTTATTTAATATGCATATTTTTGCTTAATTCTTTTAAATCATAGAAAATTTCTAAAAATTTGTTTTAAAACAATTATTATAAAAAAACCTAGAATTATTTACAGTTTTGTAAATTTACATAAATACTTAGATATTTTCCTTTATTTCTCCGATAATATTTGACTTGAATAACGTACTATACTAATATTATACTTATCATTATTTTCTTTTTATTGCAATTATCAAATAAAAAACAACGATAACTGATAGGATTTTTCTAATATATATTTGTCGCAATAAAATTGTTATTTTATACTATGATAATCATAGAATAGGTTTAATAAAGATTCTTTTATATGGAACTATACATTCAAGTTCGGGAAAATGTACGAGTAGATAAATATAATTGAAAGTGTTTGGAATAACGCTTAATTAAATATTTTTTATATACAAGTCTCTGTGTGTAAATTGAAGTATTTCACTTCCCCTGTGATATAGAAAATCCATAAAGTAAATGTCTTGAAAGCCGGTATTTAATGAAATTATTCTGTGCGAAGTGTTATACCATTACTTTCTTACTTTTCAAAAATATTTCCCTGAGAAATATATAACTAAATACTTGAATGCAGTCATTATGCTTTATAGTAAATATCTTGCTAGCTATCGGATGCATCCCCTCAATTAGAACGAGCATAACTGTTAAATACTTAACGCTTTATTAATTACTTAAATAATCGCGGATTAAATGATTAAGTAACAAAAGGCACACGATGGAATCTCTGAAGAAAGCTGTTTACTCAAGATCGCAGAAAACCATAGCTCTTATAATTCAATTGCACAATAGGATGTAATACGTATGCGCGTATATATACGACGTATCGCGTTCTCCGATTAATTTCTATTTCGCCGAAGAGGAGCGTCAGCGCGGCAAAATTTATAATTAAAAAATCCCGCAAGATCGCGCCGTAATTGCGGCAACCAACGGTGAAAATTGATTGGCTGCTGCTAAATAAAACGCCGACACATACGTGCGACCTCCTCAATTATATTCAAATGCCAGGCTAACGGTGGCTGGATGAAGGATCGAGAGTGTGGCGGCTCGCGTTTAATTAATTTATAGGCGGGCGCAAAAAGACCCGATGGCGCCCCGTCGCTGAAGCTTTTCGTGCGAAACGTGCATATTTCTTTTCGACCATACGCGTATCTTCTCTAGCCTCTTCGAGGCCCGGCAATGGAAATGACGAACTTGCCGGGTTACGATGAACTACACCGGTTAGGACAGTAGTTTTTCAGTGACGCTCAGAACGACCGCGAGACAAAGCCTGACGAGAGGAGAATGTTCTCAGAGAAAAACCCACGTAATGTAATTAGCATGTATAATAACTTTAAGTTCATTAGCTGCTCCTTTGTTTCGAGCGGTTCCCAAACTTGCCGTTGAACTCGGCAAACAGTAGACAATTCATTCTATGTGCCTCCGACGCGCATCGATTTGCGAGTCTTGGATTTTTCACTTCCGATTGGCTGTACAAGTTCGCGATTGTTTCTGCTACGTGGACTATTGTTCGAAGGCAACACCCCGACGAAAATATTTGACACGATACTGAATGACAATAATATCGATAAACTGACGAATGGTACAAGCGTGACAGCAATGACAAGGAATGTCATTAATAAGTACAACGTTATAAGATCAAACGTGATGATAGCGCTCGTATTGTAATAACAATAAGTACAACAATAAGCACGTTCATAACGGTTGCAATTGTGTTAATAAATAATACGAGTATAATGAAAAATATAATGACGTTCTGCAAAAAAAAAAAAACGTCTAAAAAGTACCCATCAACGATAAATTGAAAAGATCGACAACAAAACGTTATCGTGATTCCAATGATTCCAATAATGATTCCAATGTAAAATGCGGCGACGGCAATTTAATAACAATAACTGAATCTGTATATTGAGACGAGGACGACAAAATTACATCAGGCAGTCAATTACGATAATAGTAGTGACGCGGAGTATAACAACAAAAATATGGTAGTAAAAGTCACTGACAGATTATATAGTTGAGATTTCACAAAGAAACTGATGTCGATAATAACGACGATAATAAGGACGATAAGAACGGTGGGAAGTAACTTTTGGTGAAAACAACAAAATAATGAATCTATATTCATATATACAATGCGTAATTTCATCACCATTGTACTTCAGTGATACCGAATAATGATCGATTCCGTCCGTTTACTGAAATAAAAATGATCTTTATCAGTGATGTTAAGATCTATATTATTTTAACGCTGACAAAGGAGATATAAAACTAAATGTAAAATTCGAAGCGATGAATAATAAAAATTTTTTTTTTTTCAAAACTGAAAAATAATTATGATCGATTGAAGTTATATATTATCGACCTAATCCAGCTTACTTCATTTTTTGAAGGTGCATGCCATTTTCTTTGTAGCGATTAATAGCCGCTGAAAAACGAAATTGTATTTAACATTTATGGCTTCAAGTGCGACCTTAAAACGTGGGAATCTTATTCCTTTAACAGAGATTTAATACCGGCAAGTGCGAAATTGCTGGTAATTATTGTAGTTAAAATAAGTGGTACAAAAGATACTAGTATCCACTTTAATACTATTAAAGCAGAGAATTTCTATAGTGGTTGTATGTTGCAATAATCATATAGCAACGTTAATAATAATTAAAAATTGAAAAAAATTCCTTTATCAATATAACTCTTGAAGTTTATTCTTTAAATTTACCTTAAGGTGGTTCTAAAGTAGAACAGTTACCGACAGGGCTTTTCAACAATAAAAGTATAAATAACAAATTATTGAAACTTTTTTTTTAAATTTGGGCTCTGGAAGGGTGATTCTACATAACATATACAATCACCAAAAAAAT
>JAPYZR010005848.1:0-10962 GCA_030522945.1 Trichopria nigra
GCTGCGGCCGATTTATACATAGGTACCCCATTTAGTGTGCAATGGTGTAGGGAAACCGCAGAAAACCTACACCAAGTACCATAACAATAAATTACAGTAAGAACGGTATTTGTCCGTAACAATACCATATACTATGTCAAATAAATCTACAATACTCTAAAACAAAATGCGTAATATTTATAATATGTACATGTTAAATAATAAGGCAATTGACGTGTGACGTGTATAGGTAACAATGCGTAAAGTACGTCGCGAGGTATATTACGTTCTGTTTAATCCCCTCTCCCGAGAGTCCCGAGCGCGAACGGCTGATGATGCTCCGGAGTCCGAAACTCCGAATCAACGCCAAGTACCTAACTCAGACTGCCACGCACCGTGAGCGTAAGTACGAAACAACTTATATCGCGATTATTTACGTTTTCATCGCAAAGTACTTGTCGTAAGGTCTCGACGCCGTATCTCGTAGTTCGGCTTTCATGGTTACGTTATCGTCTAACTTTATTTAACGTCGAAACTACGTATTTTCAGGCAAAAAGCTGCGCGGAAAAACGGTTCGTCGGGAGAGGTTAGAAAATGGAGAATCTCCTGGTGTTCCCACTGATCTGTCTGACCGCTCTACTGCACGGTGACGTAGGTCACGTAGCAGGCTCGCAGGTTCAACATATCCGCGGTATTCCATTTACGAAGAACTCCCTGTATCCGCCAAACCGGGATTTCCAATGCTTCGACGGATCACTCAGTATCCCGTTTAAATACGTCAACGACGATTATTGTGACTGCGCCGATGGCAGCGATGAACCAGGGACAGCTGCTTGCGTCAATGCATACTTTTACTGCCGAAATTCAGGTTAATTTACGTTTATGGTTCTTTTATAAGGGTCCCCGAAAAATCAATAAGTTATGACACAATGTTGCTCCATACCCTCGATTGTAATGTTTTAGATTTTTGTGCTTGATATTTTATGCATGTTGATCTTTCGGTGTTATTGCGTTTGTATAATTGTCACTTCGTTTAAGTACTTGCCTAAAAAAAGTTCTCTTGTCGAGGAATAACGTGTCATTGTTTAAATTTATACTTTTAAGTGATAACAATACGAGATAACATGGGAAAAACATGAGAGAAATGATTATTCGAATCTGCGTAATAATTTATTTTTAAGTTGTATATTTTGATTAAAATTGGAGTATTCGGTTTGTACTGAAAAGAAAGTCCAATTAAATGGACGTCTCTTACCCAATGTTTCAGTTCTCTACTTGACGTCCTCTGGGACGTATTATAATTCAAATTGACAAGAAAGCCAAATTTATTGCATATCGTTAAAATTTAAATAGTTATATATTGTTGCAAATAAAATTCAATCAAATTTTTAAAGAAAATAAGATTGAATTTCTTTTTAATAAATAAACTATAACATTATGAATAAAATCAAATAAAAAAAAAGGAAAATAAAACTAAAACCTTTTCTTTTAAATTAACATCTTTATAGACAGATTGGGTAAACAAAATTAAATTGCACAATAATTTAAAAATCATGATACCCAAAGGCGAGTCACAGCCTGTCACTACTTTACGGACTGCTCTTAAACCTTGACAGTTCCATTAATATTTCCAGTATTGATAGATATCGATGAACACTTACCATTTCGTAATCTTCTATGCACTTCTGTCAACTGCAATTTTTTTATTAAAATATTGTAATTACAATATATAACATGCAGATGGGATAAATATCAGAAACATTAGTTTCAATGTCTGAAATTTCAGTAGTTCTTTCCGATACAGAAGTATTTATTCTTGATGTTTTCCTATTATGTAGTAGAATATTGAGTGTAGTGCCCCTTCAATCATAAAAATTCATCGTATTTTAAAAATAAGCATTATTATCCATTCGTTTAACAAATAATTACACTTGTTTCTATTTATTTATTGTTTTTATTTATTTATTTTTTTTTTTTTAATATAATTTACAGTAGTTTTGAATTTCAGTTTACATCATAATCTGCTGGATTTACTATTACATATTTGCGTCTAATACTTTTTACTATTACTTTACGCTTGGTTAAATGTTCAGTTATCTGCAAATGAAGGTGTGCCGTTATCTGCAGTCTTAATATAGCATGAAATTCTGCTTATTGTCACGAAAAAGGCACATAGAATAAGTGCACAAAAGAATTCTTGCATATTATTGCAATATAAATAAGTTTTTATCATGCAAAAATAATTTTTTCGACTTAATAAAGAATAAATACTTTTTTTTTCATGCTATTCTTGTAGCACATACTTACTTCTATTGTTTTACAGGCCATCAACCAAAATACATTCCCTCCACATGGGTAAATGATGGTGTCTGTGATTGCTGTGATGCCAGTGACGAGTATGATTCGACCAGTCAGTGTACCAATATTTGTCAAGAACTCGGCAAAGAAGCCATGCTTGAAGCTCAACGTGTTGCAGAGTTGGCCCGTGAAGGCAACAAAATCCGCCTCGAAATGGTGACTCGCGGTAAACAGTTACGAACTGACAATCAGGCCCGACTTTCCAAACTGCAAGCTGATCATGTAGAAGCGGAACTTTCAAAAAAGGAAAAAGAGGTTCTGAAAACTCAAGCTGAAGAACGTGAAAGTATTGCACTCGAAAAATACAAACCTCAATCTACACCTGCTCCTGAATCTGAGCAACCGGCTGAAGAAATAGCAGAAGATCCTGTGACAGAAGCTCTTGATTACTTTAAATTCTTAGATTCAGATTCGGATCAAAAAGTGTCATTAGTCGAAATACAGACGAGAATCTTGTTTGACCAGAATCATGATGGAATTGTTTCTGAAGAGGAAGCTTTTACAATCTTAAATGAACAGAATGAAGTAGACATGAAAGATTTTCTTGATAAATCATGGCCTTTGATTAAGATCTTGCTTGCAAAGTCTAAAGGTATGTACAATATACTAAAAAAATTTTTTAATAACTGTTGTTTGTTAAAATTGAAATTTGAGACTTGACAAAAATCGAAGGAGATGTCAATGTTTTTAGAATACGTATATAAAATGTTACAATGAAAAGAATTGTAGACAAGACCATTGAAAGGAAATAACTGGAAATTAATGTAAATATAGCCTATACCATTTAATGTCTTCAATGAGTCTATTAAAGAGAGAAAAGTAAAGTTTTGTGACACTGGTGAAAATTTCAATTGTGCTTAAATTTTGCCCCTTTCTATTTATAAGAAGTGAATGAAAGTAAATAATAATAAATAATAAATGATAATAAATCAAATTTTATTACATTACTGCATTTAATTCAAGGTACAATTGTGAAAGACGAGGATGGAACAGCAGAGTCTGATCCGGTTCATGCAACACAACAAGAGCAAGTAGAAGAAAAAGAATCTAGAGATGAAGAAGACGAAGAAGAAGAAATGGAAGCTGACAATGAAGAAGTCCATTTTGAGCAAGAAGATGGGCAGGAATCTGGAGAATCAGAAGTAGAACAGACCATTCAGTATGATGAAGAAACACAAAGTCTCATTGATGAAGCGAAACAAACCCGTGAAGCATACCATGAAGCTGATAAAGCAGTGTCTGATCTTCTCCAAGAAATTCACAAAATCCAAGATAAAGTTAATAGGGATTACGGAGTGGAAGATGAGTTCGCTACATTGGACGGAGAATGTTTCGAATATGTCGACTCGGAATATATTTATTCTCTGTGCATGTTTGATAAAGCCACTCAGCGATCCACAGCTGGTGGTGGCGACGTTGGTTTAGGTTTCTGGAGTGAATGGGCTGGTACAGATGGTAACAGATATTCGAAAATGAAATTCGATCGCGGACTCACCTGCTGGAACGGACCATCACGCTCAACACTAGTCACTTTGAAATGCGGCACAGAAAATAAACTCCTCTCCGTAACAGAACCAAGCCGATGCGAATATGCCATGGAATTTTCAACGCCGGCACTCTGCAACCCTAACATTGAACAACGCGCGGATTCCCACGATGAGCTGTGAATAGTCGTACAGTGTTTCTCTTCTTTTTCCTACCAGTTGTTGTTGGTTAAGCACGTAGACTCGAAAATGAAAACAACACACCTAACCTCAAACATACATCGATGAACGAAAACTGGGCGCGATCAGCAGGCCCCAGCTCGATTACTGAGCGACCGATGAGGAAATGATCCCATTACTGCAGAACGTTAATATAATGTTACCTACGTTCTTTAAGCAATCACATAATTGACATCTTGAAGTAAGCGCTTCTTTTCGCTCAGTTTAACTATTTCATTAGCTTGTTAGTCGTTCAATGATTGACTCTGCTCCAAGCGTCCAGTTTTCCCGCGCAATCCGTCGCCCGACGCAAAGACAGTTTTCAGTGGGTTCAGTTCCTCGAAGTAACGACGCGGCGTCGGGCGGTCGTTGTTACATTCCCCTTTTATAAGCATTTCTACAAAGAGGCGCGAATAAAGGTGAACCCCTGTGATAATCGAAGCACAGTCGACGATCGAAGCGACTCTGGCACTTTTAACGACGACGAGTGACCGTCGCCTATGGCGTCTGTAAGATATTTTGTAAATGTAATTTTAATAGGTCGGTGCGAATGGAATAAAGAAAATGAGAAGACTCGAAACTTGTTACAGCGATGGCAGCTTTATTTACATCGTACAGCGTTACCGCTAACAACTATTTTGTCAATCTCTAAGTTCTATGTGTTTATGTCTCAAGAGACCTACCGTAGGATATACAGTACACATTCCCTTTTGCATTCATCGTATATCTCTTGCCTTAAGTATTTTTTCCCTCTCTCGTTAAGGCACTTGAGGCTACCCAATGTTCATCTAAGAAATTTAATGATTATGTCTCTCGTTTTACAGTTGTCCTCCGCTAACACACAGAGAAGACTTTACAAGTTTTATTTACATAAAAAAGAACAATGAGAAAACTTTTTCGACGATCACCATTCGGCGTGATCAGCGACGATGATCGTCGATGAGATTTCCATCACAAAGATAAGAATACGACAGTGTAACTACACATGCTAATCCGACCGCGCTACTGTACATACCATCGAACGACAAAAACCGTCGGTATTCAACATTGCGGAAGGAAACGAACGATTAATGTCGACAGCTTAAAAAGAATAACTTAATGCCTTAAACAACTACAGTCGTTAGAAATCAGTAGAAGCGCAAAATTTGGTTCTATACATAAATCCACGTATCCTTGTATCCTCACTTGGCCATCTTCTCGAACATGATCAACTTCTCTTTGAAACTCTTCGTATCGGTTGATACCTCGGATATATTCCCATTTAACATATTCTGCAAGTCCTCATCGTTCTTAGATGAGAGTAGATTCGTGATGGAGTTCAGAGTCTTGTTGTCCTCTGATCCAGACTGCTTCTCCGGCAGCTGTTGTTTTTTCTTCGGATAGACTATCGGAGATCTTTGATCGTCGTTGCCATTTTCAGGCATTCGCGACACAATCGTGATTTCGAGCAGCTGATGAATGTCCAGATTATCTTTTGGATCCTGTCGCCGCCAGAAGGAGCCCTCTTCGTCGGCACTGCCGTTTGGTGTCTTCTCGCGTTTCTCTACAATGATCTCTGGTGTCTCCTCTTGTTCTTGTTCCTGGTCCTTCTCCAAGCTGTCGAGTGTTTCATCACTGTCCGATAGCTTGGCATTTCTTCGCTCCGAGTCCAGTGTATCGGTGCTACCCAATTCAGAGCTCTCCGATGACTTTTGTAAGCGACAGGACACCGAAGACTTTTTGTTATCCGTTTCCATGTCGGTGATCGACGAAGTGCTCGACCTCTTTGGCGTGGCCCGTCGAGCCCTACTCCGATTTTCAAGCTTGCATTCGTCCAGCTCCAGATTATCCGACGACTCTGAGGAATGTGCTGTCCTTCTCGATGACCTCCACCTGGGCTCGTCCCGTTTCTCGTCCGATAGCTCGTCGAAGTTCTCCGTAGACTTGGAGAAGATCTCGGAAGAGCGCCTACCAACGAGATTCACTTCGGACAGGCTGGCTCGTTTCCTGGCCTCTTCGCCTGCAGTCTCCGTCTCGTCGCGGTGCTCTAGTACTTCGAAACATTCGGTTGACTTAGAAATGACCTTCGGTACGTTCCTTCTAGGTCGGATTTCGAAACTACTGCGACGGCATTCCATCGAATCGTCGCTGTTCATTGCGTCGAGAGCCTCCAAACTGTCGGAGGTCTTGGAAACTCGTTCAGTGGATTTTGAAATAGGACTCGGCAAGAGCAAGCGACGAGCAGCCACGGGCTTGACTTCCTTTTCGAAGTCTGAGAGCTTGTCGAAACCTTCACTCGATTTGGAGAACCAACCTGTCGGAGTACTGTCCAGACTGTCCGGAGACTTGGAGAGTCGGTTAGACGAGGACCTGCGACGAGGAAGCTTCTCGAAGACGTCAGTGCTAAGTGAAACCTTTCCACCAGACCGATGCTTGTTTTCGTCATCTGGACCGACTGGCAACAGTTCTGCACTGTTCCTAGAGGTCAAAGTCGACTCGAGGCTGTCCGGTGACACTGCAGGCTTCCGAATGATTGGCAATTTGGCCTCCAACTCTTCGAACACGTCTGAATTGCGTGAGAGACGACTCGATGATTTGCGAAGGATACTAGTGGTCTTTGGCTCCACGGGAGAAGACTCCACTGAGACATGCTCCAGGCTGTCTATGGTATCGATAGAGGTCTCAAGGATGCTGTCAATTCTAAGTCCTGGTGACGAGGAAGCATTGCTCTGCGGAGTTGAACGCTTCGGTGGCCTTCGATTCTTCGGTCTCACTGAGATCCGGTGATGAGCTGCAGTATGGTTGAGACTCGAGAGCGGTGTATCCACTGTAAATGCAGAGAAATTTTAATTCATGCTTGCAAAGTTAATTTGATAGTAGTTTCTAAGGTGATTAAAAAACAATGATTCGATACTGGCAAGAAATGGTAGATGGATGTTTGTACAAAGCTCTTTGTACGGTCAAAGATTTAAATCAATTTAGAAATGTCTGTGTGTATGTGTTTTTGAAAGATAGAAAATTTACGATTCTTTGAAAGGACACTAAAAAATATATCTATCTATAATTAGGTAGAAGTAAAACCGAAGAGATGTATGATATTAAGATAATTTCTGTCATGTTTCTTATCGTTTGAGTTTAAAAATTTAATATTTCATCAATAATGTTCAAGATTTTTCATAAAGTCAATTTTAATTAAAACTGTGTGGTGGAAATTGTGGAAACAAAATAAAAGGATAAATACAAAAATGACAAGATATTAAAAATTGGTGAAAATTAATGTCAATTGATGAATATCGATATAAGTTATAGAAAATAGTAGAATCAAGCGAAAATTTGTTTAAATGTGCAAAAATTGATTAATACATACAAATTTCATAAAAATGAACATAAACTTGATGGCTGTTGAGCGAAATTTTTAGTTGAACATTGACGAACATATTTCGAATTAAAAAAAGGATTGAAAGTTTAAATCTTGAATTAAAGAAAGGATTTAAAATGACTTGAAAGGTTTAAAAAGGATGAAACGGATTCATTTCCTTAATGATGATGTTTAAATTGCATTATTTTGTTATATATTATTTTTTTAATGTGTTGAAGAGAAGAGGATGACAATGAAAATTGACAGAAATTTCGAAATTGTAAAAAATATTGGCAATATTGTCAAAAACCAATAAAAATTGATCGACAATTGATAAAAATTTATGAAAATTAGAAATTCTAGAATTGATGAAATTTGACAAAAATAGGCAAAAATTGGCAAGTATTTGTCAACTTTGATAAATGTTGATATTTATGTGAAAAAAAAAACGTATATTAATTTATAAACACGAAAATTGTAAAAATATTAATGAACGTTCGTCGATATAAATTAATAAACATATTAGTAAATATCGAAAAAAAACCGACAAAAACGAAAATTGACCAAAATATTTGATGAAAAGTTGAAGGAAAGTGAGATAATCCAAAAAGGGGGACGAATATTATCCAGAATCAATCAAAAATTAACAAAAATTAATGAAAAATCACAATATAAAAATGGAGTTTCAACTTTTCTAAAATTTATAAATTTTGATTGAAATCGATGAAAATTGAAGAAACCAAATAGGAATTAATAATAATTGTCAAGATTATTGACAAAAATAAAAAATAAAAATAAAAATTGACAAAAAAGAAGAAAAGTTATATCAAAAACAGATGAAATTTTACAAAAGAAAAATGTTTTAAAACCAAATGTTTCAACTGATTGAAATTGATAAAGATTGATTAAAAACATTAAATCTATGGAAATTGATCAAAACTTGGCCATCAGGTTAATAAAAATTGTCAAAAAAAACGGGAAAAAATTTCAAATTTTCCAAAAATTTATCAAAATTAGTTTTAAAATTGTACAAAAATGATGAAATGTTAGTTTGAACTATACAAAATGTATAAGACAATTATTAACCAAAAATTCATAGAAATTGCGAGAAATTGTCAATTGAGATAAAAAAAGTAGACCGAAAAATATTCTATTTTGTAAACATTTATTTGAATAGTAGCAAGTAAACATTTATACTTGAATTAAGAAAAGATTTTCTTGATTTAAGATTACTAAAAAGAAATATATATTTACTCGTCGCTACTATTTAAATACTTGAGTTTAAATAGTATTTAAATACTTGAATACAATTTTTTTTGATGCTCCAAATGATCAATTTTTTTTCTCATTCTTCCACTCATCGCGTCTCAGCGTTATTTGCATTTTCGTGTTACCGTCTTTACATAACACGATTATGAAGTTTAAAAAGCATAAAAGAGCCGACATTTTCCCACTGCAGATTTCGGAAATCCAATAATATACTTTCCGAAGTTTCGATAATTCGCGCCAACTTTCTGTAATTTATGGATCGCGATGCGTCCCGTGAAGTTTTAATGATAGATTTTTAAGGTGAAAGTTTAAATTGTAGTTTTCCTATATATATATTATTTTATACTTTATTTTATTTTACAGTGTAAACAGGACAAGCCCTTACAAAGAAAAAGTAGGAAATGAAGAAGGAAGAAAAGCCACTATTTAAGTATATAGTAATACAAAATAAAAAATAAAAGTACAGATTACTAAATTAAATTTATAAGCAATGCATATATACAGTCTTCTGAATTATTTATCTTATTCGAAAATGATGAGTCACTTACGTAATTCTTCCTTCTGCGGGGACAACGATACGCGGTCTGTGGTGTCCTTTGATGGAGTTTTTGGCACCTAAACAAACAAAAAAAGGATTTTTATAAATAAATGAATAAAAATATCATATTTTTTATATACTTTCAAATATATTCAAATATCAATATTTTCGTAAAATATTAGTTTACTTTTTTTGTGATTTATACAGAAAGATGTTCTTGAATTAATTATAAATTTTTGCATTTAATAAAAATATTTTTTAGCTCAAACATTTTTTATTATATGCATATATCTTATAATTAAACTGAATTCTTTATCTTTTATGCCACTATACATAACTTTTGATATTAAATAAAAAAAAATCGATATTGACTTAATCGATGCTTAAACGCGTGTCAAGAATACTATTATGGTTTTTCGTTTTATAACAGATAAACGCAATTGTTTAAATATACGTTTAAACAATCAAAGTCGCGTTTAAGTATAGTTGGAATAACACAATGCCAACAAACTATAAAAATATTTCAGTAAGAAATGTTTCATTCATGGGATTGCCACGTGGGAATTTTCAATGGTGTTGAATATTAAAATATTAAATTAAAATATAATATTAAAATCAATACTACACTCTTCATTTATTATTAATACACTCATAATAAGTATTTAACTGTAGAGTATCACTTGCGTATCAGAATTAATTTTACTCGTACTGATGTGGGTGGTTTTGGGTGGTGTGATGAATATAAGGGATTAATAGATCTCCCATTACAAAAAAAAAAAAAAAAAATCTTCGCAAGTGATTTTAAAAATACATGATTTTTTAAAAAGCTTTTATATTAATTTCTGAAGTGGGCTACAAATCTAGAAGAAAACGTTAAACTGTTCTCATAGTTAATATCATTATTTAAAGTTGTAATTTCTTTTTTAAATTATTATTTATTTTAGTATTATTATTATTATTATTTATTTATTATTTATTTATTATTATTTAAATCATTATTTATTATAGTATATTCGTCATTATATTATATTTGTTATTGTCGCATTTTCTTATATACACTGAAAAAAAATTTCTTATTTTCAAGTAAATATTTACTTGAATTAAGAAAAGATTTTCTTGAATTAAGTAAGATTTACTAAAAAGAACGAAACATTTTCTTAATTCAAGTAAATATTTAGTATAGTGACCGTTTCACCACTACTCATTTCAACTTTATTATTACTACACGACAAAAAAGTTAAAAGTTCTTTAGGTATTTGCCTAAATATATTAATTTTTTCATCAAAAAAAATAAGTGTTTTTTACACTCGAAAAAAAAAATGTTTAAAAGTATATAATTACACGCAACAGGTACCAAACTTGAAAAATTCAAAGTTAATTGTAAAGCAACAATAATAAATATAATTTTTTAACCAAGTGTACATTTTCTACACAGAACGCGATATTAATAAAAAAAAAAACGTATCAACGATAATTCATTATACACTGATGTATACGACATATATATACACAATAAATACGAGCAAAAATGAACATCAAAGCAATCGAATCACTCGTACTTCAATATAATAAAAACATTCGAAGCTCGTCATTATAACAATTTAATGCGTTCCCCATATATACACAATGTAATTTAAATTTCAAAACGACCGGAACAAATAAACATCTCTCTCATTTATAATAAATAGCTCTCGTCGATGAAAAATCGATAGTGCTCATTCCAAACAAAAAAAAAAAAAAAAAAAAAAAAAAAAAAAAAAAAAAAAAAAAAAAAAAAA
>JAPYZR010005849.1:0-20076 GCA_030522945.1 Trichopria nigra
TCTCGCGGCTCAATATATATATTGTCCAAACCATATAAAGTGTTAGTCTTTTTCACGCGTATCCCGAACCTCGGGATTCCTTGCTACCGGGAATCTACTCAAATAATAACGGGAATAATTCCGGAGTTACGACTCAAACGTAACACAAGCATGAACAATTCCGATACATGCCTAAAATATCGCGATAAAAATAGCGACAAACAAAATTAAATGACTATTACACTGTAATAATGTGCATATTTCAGGCTATAATAGGGAAGAAAGTATAGATGAGCTGACCGTAGCGTGACATTACTACTCACAAAATGCCACCTTCTATTCGTGCAGCTATCTATATATATATACATGCCATGATCCGTTCTTGTGGAGTGCACGCGTCGGGGATGCTCTTTCAGCGATTGCCACGCGAAGAAAGGCGATATACGTGATGCAATATATATATATATGTATATACTCAATATATATATATAAGTTCGCGCATACGTAGATACGTAGGTATACGTAAAAGCCAAATATCGATTGGCTGTACAGCCGACGACTTTCCACTCATATTGATTTTCAAACAACTTACCCAACCACTCACCGGGAGCTTTGAACTTTGCGGCTTTTTTTACGTTTTATTTACAAAGCTCACTTTACCCCCTCACTCCGACGAATTTTCACGACATATACCTATATTTCTTATGCGAAACTGTCGATGGAAGTTCGTTCTCTTATATCGTTTTTTGGTTATTGATTAACTTTTTGATGGTCGAAAATAAGTTTAGGTTATTTACCACTGTATGTTGAAAGTCATTATATATATTATATTTTGGATGTCATAGTGTTGACATTTATTATTTAAAAAAAGCTTCGCGTTGCGCTATCTTTAATTCACATTTTAGCTTTTTCCTTCTCACTTCCTCTGCAGATGCAAATACGTTTATAAATGATACGATTTACAATTATATTTATCATAAATGAATAAATAAATATATCGTGGGTGTATACAATTCATTTATGCATGTGTGGAAGTGTAATCGACGCGGAATCACATTCGTACATGGAACGTGTAAAAACGCCGACACAATAATATTGAATCTGGATTATCCTACTTCTGACGTACGACACCGAAAAATTCTAAAACCTAAAGACGCGGACAATTGTCAACGAAAATGGGTCATCAGGTGGTGTTTGACATCAAACATCTTACCGTTGTGTGCGGTATAAAAGATGGTGGAAAAATCAAACATTCATCCTTGACTTTACACATTGTCTCCACCTGTATTTTAATTATACATCTAATATTCCTCTTGGGTCGTGTGCTGGTATCAATATCCCAGATAATAAAATAAAAAGGAGTTCAGAATGATCTCAGAATGCGTTCCAAAAGAGGTCAGATGCGCCACTTTCTGAGGATTTTCTGAGCATGAGGTCATAAAGACATACATTCTGAGATCGTGTTAAGAAAAACCTCAGAAATTACCTCTTTTAGAGTACATTCTGAGATCGTTCTGAACTCCTTTTTATGTTTGCTGTCTGGGATATATATATATATACAATAAAAGATGTATACAAAAGTATGTCGAACATATTTCAGATGGAAACGTTTGCATATATGCAGACACTTCCCAGTAAACAAAGAAGCATTGAGATTTCGTAAATTGCATTGAGGAACAATGGAGCTTAATTCGAAGGTCCAAGCATCGCGATAGGTGGAGCTATTGTATATTAATTATACTAATTTTGTTTATTCTATTTTTACCATCCATTTATTATTATATTGCCTTTATTCTTTCCATTAATTTGCAATGATCCTGTAAACTATAGCAATTCCGAAATGCTGTGCATCGACAGATAATGTACAAATAACTTTCTATAAAATATAACGAAATAATAATAAAAAATTAACTAAATGAATCACTAAAGGAAATATTTATGAAATATTCGGTAAAAAGGACAAAAGGTTAACGGTCAATAGAATATAGTCATTATTAAGAAAGAAAGTCAGAATAAAATAATACAAGAATTAATTGAATATAAAAACGAATATTATACTTAAATATTTCCTTTAGTGATTAATTTAGTTATTTTTTTTTTAATTATTTCATTATATTTTATTGAAAGTTATTTGTACATTATCTGCAAATGCACAGAATATCGAAATTGCTAGTAGTTCAGTATATATACGTATACTGCCAAGTAAGTATGGGATGAGAAATCACTTTCAAATGGAATGTAACTTTGCCCATTCGTTACGTCAACTATTCGCGACATGTACACTCTATATATATCCTCAATAAGTTAAAACGAATTGTTTGAATGGATACTCTATACTCTCTTCGTAGCAACCACAAAAGGTAGTAGTTCGAAATTAGTTTACCGTAACGAAATTAGTACCAGATATTCAGCAATATAAATTGCATTTCTTTTTAGTAAATGCATTTATTGAACACTAAGAGACAATTACTTTACTTGCAAGTGCCGAACCGTATTATAAACTTACCACTAAAGATCCAAACACCATTAACGGATATAATATTGCTAAACCGTGGGTTTCAATAGCAATGTTTGAAATATTTCGAACCTAACCTAACCTAACCTAAATTCATATATTCTGTTGACCTAACCTAATTGATATTGACAAGTTATAACCTAATCCGACTTGTATTGAAATTTATGTGAGAATATAACAATTACAAATATAAGAAAGATATCAAGATTAAGATAATGATATTAAGATAAAGAGATTAATAAGACTAAGGAATTAAAATAAAAAGATTAAGATAACGGGACTAAGACGATATTTGAAACCGATATGTTTGTGAATTGCGCGTATATACCTAATCGTTAACCGCCTTACGACCCTCCGTTATCTAATGTTGAACATGCATTCTTCCGTCACGCATATATGTATAATCTTCTCATAAAAGTGTTGGGATTGGGGGAATAACGAGAATAAATATTCGTTAACGGAAAGAACGATGTATTCGATATCAGAAGTATTCGATAACTTGATATTTGATATTTTACCAATACACGGTTTATCGTTTTACACTTCACAGATATATTTTTGATGCCTATAAAAATGATTCACATATTAGACTTTTATCTGTATAGGTGAAAAATGTTTTACTCCATTTTTTATAGTTTATTCCTGCGTATATATATGCGGATTCAGACATGACCCGTCGGAAACACAACTAATTGCACTATGTATACATATAATGTAACAATTTCAAATGTGTTTCACGTTTCAGATGACGAGTATGGGCAGAAAAGCGTTTTCGTCATGATAGACGGCCAAGAAACGGAACTGGAGATCGTTGATCATCCTGCGTCGGAAATGTCGGTGAGTATACATTCAGTGCTCCGAAACTTTGTTTGACCGTTCTGCAGCTTCTATTTATAGAAATATATAAATAGAAATATATATATATATATGTGTGTGTGTGTGTGTGTGTGTGTGTGTGTGTGTGTGTGTGTGTGAGCGTACGTGTGTGCATGTGTGCGTATATGACTACCTATAATGTAATTCGAGTAGTATCGTGAACTTGACCTCCCACACAACAGAAGGAGGGAAAATAGTCCTGAAAATATAATATTCGGTCTATATTTTTGGTGCTCGTAATATGTATAAAGGTGTATGCGATGTACATTAAGTCGAGGACCGGGCTAATAATTTGACAAGGAATAAGAATGTTGAAATAATCGCCAAAACACGTGAAAAGCTTTTGAAACAAATTTTCGAAGGGCGAGTTAGCGTGATGGGGCACAATTAATGAAAAACTTAAACGGCAATAATTATGTATGGGTCGAGTGGGGACTCTTTTCAAAGGTCTTTTTGAGGCGAATAAAAAACACTATTAAAGTTTGTTGACTGGTTTACGTTAATATTTTTCCTAACGATTTTATTCGTGAAAAATCAATTATTTGTAAAATTCATTTATATGTATAATTTATGTACAATGTGTAATTTGTTATAAAGCTGCTCATATATATATGTACACTAAAAAAAAATTGTTATTTTCAAGTAAATATTTACTTGAATAAAAAAAAGATTTTCTTGAATTAAGTAAGATTTACTAAAAAGAAGGAAACATTTTCTTAATTCAAGTAAATATTTACTTGCTACTATGCAAGCAAATATTTACTTGAAAATAACAAATTTTTTTTAAGTGTATGTATATACTGCTTTACTATATTATTATATTTTTTCTGATTCAATCAGTTTACATTGTTTTTTTTTTTTTTTTTTTTTTTATTTCATTTATTTATTTTTTAGTTTTCATACGTTACTGAACATGGAAACTGAGTTTACATATAGCTTTTACTCGGGGTTTAAACTTGAAAGAATAAGGTAAAATCGCGGTCGAAAGAGTGCCGACGCTACATTTTTTTTTTCACAATGTCGAAAATCAAAAGTTCCAGTAGGTGTACTTTTTAATTAACTTTTCTGTTTTTGACGCAGTTTCCTTCCTTTTGTTTTACCTCATTTCATTTGTTCTTTTTTTTCCCATTTCTATCGTTAATTAGTTTTTTGTATGCTACGGATTTTAGCGCAGTATCTTAGAGACGGAGTTGATAATTTCGAAGTTTCCATCGGTTTTGGTTTCGGTTACTGCAATTGTTGATTTACGAGAAAATTTTGGTGTGTGTCGGATCGCATGTCATCCAAGCGCTTGCGGTTTACGCGAACTCAAGCACGTTTGGCCTCTCAAACGCTTACCGACATCACTGCAGCATATATATATATACATGTATAAACACACACACACACACACACACACATATAAATTGGTCAATATTTATATACGTACGCTGAAGGAAACATTTTCGGTTGCTTTATCCATCATTTGCATAGTAAAATGGTTATCGTTTGAAACGACGTATATAATTATGTTAAATCTACTAATATATGTGTGTAAAATGATGATACCTTACAGTCATAACTAATGTACTATTATTGATTCGTCCAATTAATTCATTATATCTTTACTTATAAATGTATTTGCTTATTTCGATAATAATATACACATGATGATGAGGGGCTAACTACCAACAATCTATAATTTCATTGTTTATGTACGCTTCCTTATTAATAATAGGTCACATTAACAAACTGTATTATTTAAAATACATTTCTACTCTATAGATTGCATGGAGTGAAATGTCACTCTTAAAGAGTATCTCAATTATCACTCTTTGTGAAGTGAAATTTCGCTCCAAGAAATTTTAGAGAGCAACCCTAGCAGAAATTTTAGCGTTACATCTATAGGAATCTGATCAGAATCCTGGCAGCTTGCCTGGCACGCTAAAATTTCTGCTAGGGAAGGATTAGAAACATTGACGAGCAATAAGGGAATTTTTCAGAAACGGAATGAAAGAGACGGTGTTTTGTTATAAGTTTCAGTCAAAGTCATTCTAGAAGTAAATGTTGATTTAATAAACGTAACAACCTTACTGGAAATTCCCATATATATATAGGATCCTTTGTGGGAATTTGACGTGATGTCATGCCATACGAAAATGTTTTTTTTTTTTTTTAATTTATAAAATTCTGGGGTATTTTATAGACAATTTTAATTCCCCCGTGTGGGAAATGGGATTTCTATTACAATAAAACATGTTTCTTTCTTATTTAAAATTGTCTAAAAAATATCCTAGAATTTTAGGATTTTGGGATTAGAAGTGCGGGATTTCGCGCGAAAGTGATGACATGGGATCCCATGTACGTGAATTTTCAGTATAGGGAAATTATCCCAGATATCAAAATGGCCTCATGATGACCTCACGAGGTTTGCTTGCGTGCTTTGCTTTCGATGCGCGCCCAGCGTCTCACTGTAGGAACGGATGTAACCACATTTGTCAATCATTTACCCTGATGTGTTTGTCATTAATGCATGCAAATAAAGTAAGCGTCATATCTTGAATGAGAATATGCATATATATCAGCACGTTTGAGGTTCATGATTCAAGAATAAAGTTAGAAATTATAATATTTTATTTCCTCTAAACGAAATTTCAGTTTTCATAATTTCTGTAAATTTTCGTATACGTCATGATTAGGGCATTCTTATTCTTAATCTACACGTTCTTAGACTACTACGATCTCTCTATATTATATATATATATATATCAAGAATTAAGATGAGATTGAAACGAGTATGGAGACTGAGATAGTGGGAGAGAACGAATGAAAGATACAAAGCGAGTAACACGAATGTACCAAAGGACAAATATGGCATGAAGTATCGAATAGAGCGATAAAATCAACTGAAGAAACAAGTACAATGAGTGAAGCGAATGAAGCGAGTTGAACAATGGAAATTCGTGTTATCGCAGGACAAATTTCATATCAGTGCATGTTTAAACAAGTCTATAGGGAAAAGTATACAGAGAATATATATGTTTCTCAGGAAGAATGTCCCTTGTTTTACGTTTGCGAAGTATTGTTTCGATTATATTGGAAAAAGATTCACGTCCCTGCATGTATATTCTTCACTTTTCCGCAATTGTGTCACGTCAGGGAAATATTTGCGGGCCGTATAGATATATTCTCATTCTTTATGGAAATATATGTATATCTTGCAAACAAATAAACGCGTAGGCGAAACGTTCAAAATTATACATATGCTTGCTCGGGATTATAATTGCTCAATCTGAATCCAATGATATATATATATATCAATATCTAAAACTGACGTCTCGGGTGAATGGATTGATTTCAGTGTCACCTCAAATGAAATGATTTTTTACAATAAATAATACTTGATATAAATAAACGAGTACTAAATAGATAGTTGGCTTGTTCAGACTTATTTTTATAGGGATTTTCAGAAAATATAGACATTTTTAAAAACGTTGATTGACGTTTACACGAAATACAAAGACGAGCAATGACAATTACGTCATTGCTGCGTATATCAAAGGCTTTAATCTGATTTCACCGATATCACATATATATGTATATTGTCTCAAGAGCCTTAACAGCATTCAGACAATTTAGAACCAGAGCCACGTTTGAAGTTTCAGACTGATGTCAGTACTATTTCATGCCAGTATTATATGTATATACCTTCAATTTGCATAAAGTAGAATGTTTTGTAACTCTATACATACACATCTCACGTTCTGTCATTAGTCGCAACAATAATACTGGGTATTTACTTGGAATAAAACATTATATACAATTTCCCTTTTAACAGTCCATTATATGTACTTTTATAAAAGAACTAAAGTACATAGGGACGAGGCTTTGTTCGTGACAATTTAATGTATAACTTCATGCTCTATAATCTTCTTAAATGTTTTAAGCGCCTATCGATAACTATAATTACGCATGACTACGTTACGTCGATGAATATTCGTGGCATTTAATGACAACCGGATATATCTATATATCACTTTATCGGTTTTCGTAGCTCCGAATTTCATTATATATAATTGTTAAAGAAAAATAATACATTTTCACATTGAAAAAATTAAAGGCATATATAGGACAACATATTCCTTGAAGTGAATTTTTTTTTTTATTTTACATAGGGTATATATATGAAGTAACCTGATTTCTTTATCTGCTTATTCACGCTCATTCATGCATAGTTATTACAAGTATGGCGAGAATAATTATACATGTCGCTCAAATAGCGATACGATCGTGGAAGAAATAATGCAATTTTACAATGCATCATTGCCAGATCAATTCAATGTCATTGTCGAAATTATAAATGTGACTTTATGTAGTGTGAATAATTTAATACTTTTTTATATACTTTTTCATATATGTTTTTTTTTTTACTGTAGTAAAAATATATATACATATACACAAATTTGTACGATGTATAAAAATGACATCGCAAGTGCTTATCAATAATTTCACCATTACAGTTACTTTTAGATGTGTCGAGTCAATTAATATATATATATATATATACTATCGATAAGAATGCGAAACGATGATAAGTTTTTTTATCAACGATATGATTTTCGATTATATAGACGTGATATGAATTCCGATAATGAAAGATCATTAATTGAAAAGCCGGGCAGTTATTTTTGGCGTATAAAACGAATATAATGCATATTTTCGGAACAGATCAATTGCATATTATATATACTGCTCCGTTTTTACGAACATCAGATATTCGCACACATATTCTTAATAAAATAAAATAAATACTGTTTGGAAATGTTTAGTATATTAACATTGAGTAAAATCGATCACGTTTAATATAATGAATAATTTATTTATTTAATTCTATAATAGTATTATATTATATCTGATCAATATTCTATATTTTAATTGAACTGGAGATCATGAAGAAGTGCATTTCGGGACGACTAAGAAAAGTGCACAGCTTCCTATGCAGAAATTTCCTTCATATCCCCGTAAAAGCAGAGCGAATTCTTAAGTACACTCTGCATGGTAATTGCATGGAATAAGGAGCTTCTAAATCGCCTCAGTCGGTAACGTTCTTTTTTTTTCTATCGTAAACCAAAAAGTAAAAAAATATATACATATATTAACGTTTTATAAAAAAATCGACTTCGTTACGTAATTGCGATTCTTGTTTCGAGGTTAGGTTGATACTTTAGAATCTATATTCTACTATACTACCTAATATAAAACACGAATTGTAAAAGCTTATAATATCAATTTTATTCTCGCCAATTCTCCTCAAAACAGGATTGAAAATATATCTACTTTCTGATTAATTTGAATATTTTAGATAGGTTAGGAATTGAATAGTTATACCGACCGAGCAACAAAAAAGTATAAATAAAACAATTTCGGTTATGGACCGGTGATTTTACATGATATATATATATATATACAATCAATAAAATTATTTTTAAGGCAGGTAAGGAGAAACTATTTATTTCCAAAAGTTTTCACTTAATTGTACATGATATTCACTAGTCTTTTATTAAAGAATTAAACGTGTTATCTTTATAGCCTTAATAAATATAACGTTTCCAGAGCCAAAATTTGTATAAAAGTCGTTTCAATCATTTTTGATGTACACTTATCCAGTGTTGACGTTAGGCTGGTAACTGTTTTACTTGATCCCCTTTTAAGGGGCGGCTAAATACCGACGCGCTACTTTAATCAAACTCGCTTTTATCGACGCCTTATTTTCGTTAAAAAACATATGTTCCATTGAGAATTCATAATGAATTATTATTTTAAAGCGCTTTTACGGATTTTTCCTAAGTGTAGGTCAAATTTCAGCGAAATCGATTTAGAAACGAGCGAGAATTTAGAAGAATAAACTTCGTAGGTATTAACAACGCGAACTGCATGATCACTACAAAAATTTATTCTTGCGAATTCTCACCCAATTCTGAACCGATTTCGTTGAAATTTCGTATGCATTTATAAAAACAGCGCTTTGAAATAGATTTCGGTTTGAAAATATATTTACTTTCTGTTTAATTTGAACATTCTAGGTTAGGAACACTAAGTTATCGACGGAGTCGGTTTAGCAGCCCCTTATTTAAGGGGGAGTTGAAACCTCTCGGTCGATAACGTCAATTCCTAACTTAAAGTATTCAAATTAAACAGAAAGTATATTTCCATGCTCAAATCTACTTTATAGGGATTTGGAATTGATAGTACAAGTATAATTTCAGTTTCATTTGAATAGTTTAGGTTAGGAATTGACTTTATCGGCCGAGCCGATTTAGCCTCCCTCAATGAACATACCAATATTCCAAAATAAAATGACTTTCATAAAGCATTGACATTAGTTTTAAAATTGACATATATATATATTAAATTTCAAAACATTGCTTATAAACAAGTTTGTGGTGTACCTATATCTATGGTATCTTCACTGTCTTCTATTGTTGCAGAAATAGTTATTTCCTTGTGTTACGCAAGTATTCCTGAAAATTATTGAAACAAACAACAAAATCTGAAGTATTTTTAAAAGTCTTTTAAAAAATTAACAAATTTGGGAATAGAATTAATTTCAACAAATAGGTCAAGAAAAATAATTTCTCAGATATCTCGCATGCATCAAGGGAGTATCTGCGACGACATCAAACGTATATTCAAACAATTTTTCTTTGTTAATGAACCGTTGATAAATTATTTATTTTTAGTAAAAAAGATTACAGTTCAAATCTAAAAAAGTCTTGACATAATGTCAAACACTTTTTTGTAATGGCCTTTTTTTACTAAAAATAAATAATCAAACGTATATGCTGAAAAGGAAAAAAAAACATTATGGAGTCGTTGATAAACCTTATAATACAAAAAATGTCAGAAATCAAGCCATATAAAGACAAATTACAATTGTTATCGGAGTATATAATATAGGAGTGTATTAATATCATTGGAGAAAAAGGAAGAATCATCACCTAAAAACAAGACCTTTGACAATGATTCTTTAACGAAGAAAATTATATTTTTTTAAAATTGTACCCACTGATTATTTTTGTACTGGTAAGATTTGAAATGCATTGAAATGCATTAATGTATACTTACACAAGTTACCTTCGTTGTAAGTGAATTCATTTTTGACTCTGCTGAATCCATTCCAATCCATTTTCATTTACCTGGGACGAGTATATTAATCATTGTAATTCTGTAAGAAGTATTCAAAACGTAAGTGAGTGCCTGAAATATGCAGATATTAATACGTGTTGTCCGATGTTTGGTAAAGTATTCAAATAAATTGATCATAAAATGCATCCTTTAAATAAAAGATTTCAATCGGAAATCCCGGTTTTCCATTCAAGTTTAACGAACAATTCTATTCCTTTTCGGAACCGTGGAAAATGTGCCACTTTAATCGGATTTATTGCCGTAATACCAACGTGTCCCGTGTCGATCGGAGCTGATTAATGAATTCGCCGAGTTCAATAACACGACATTATCAATTTCCAGTGCCGTGAACACGCATATATATATTCTCTGACGTATGTGCATAAATGTACACTAGAAGAATTCGATACTTGATGCTCGATAGACACCGCACAACGCACGCGACATCGCTTTTCCGGAATGTTGAAACTTTAATTCCGTCCAGCCATTTCACACGAGCTAAAATTGCGGATGAGTGCATGCATGGGAATAAACCTGCGGAAGTTTTCCGTGACGCGCAATAATAGAGATTTTAAAAGTATACAAATGTCCCAAAAGAAATTAAATCGACGCGTGAAATGTATGATTTACATAATGAGCGATTCAGCATTAAAAAATACATTATATAAATTAGGGACAATTTTTTTAAGCCGCAAGTTCAAACGGTAGGTGTTTATATATGTATATAGGACGTACGCTGTCGCTTGCGAGAAAGATACGTATAGTCGAGGCTATAATGGACACCTAGCGGCCGGTCCCCGCAACCTCGCCATTCGCGTCGCACGAGTGTTCGAAGTTCAGCGCTTCAATGAAAATGATAGAGCATTTTTTTAACATTATGTAGATCTAGGTCGCGAAATGAAGGATCTACAATTTAAAGATACAAAAAAAAAAGAAACAATAAACATTAAATGTTTTAAAATATACGTTACATAAATTAAACTAGAGAAAATTAGTTCCGATGAAAAGTGTTTGAACGTTTGGATAACCTCTCTCGGATAACTGGATCTTTTGATCAATTTAGCGCCATGCTGTATAATGTACTTTTTTTTATTACGTAATTGAACATGGACATTATCAAAGCTTCGATATACCTTGTCGTGTACCGTGAGCTTAATCATGGATATCGTATTTCCGTTCTACTATATATGCTCCATGGTGAATTTTCAGCTAAACTATTTTGAAGCTTTTGTTAATTAACTAAATCTGAAGATGACTAAAGATTAAAGTCTATTACCACATTTACCAAAGGTCGAAAGTAAACCTCGGCTCTGTTTCATCTCTCGTACGTGTAATTTGCACATTGAAGGATTTACGGTTCGTTGTGACATTACTTCCGATTCAGTATAGACGAATGCCACGAGATATAAGTAATTAATCTTATATTTATCGATTTATTGATTGAGTTTATAGCTATATATACATGATAACCGAGAAGAATCAAATTAGCACTATTAGCAGCCATTTCGATCTGCCGATCTGATTTGCGAATGTCAAAGGTTAAAAGTATTTTCGATATATAAGATGCAATTACTCACTTGTTCCATCATTATTGATTAAGAGAGACGCATGTGTCTATAATTGAGAATGAAAGATTTAACGCATAAAGAATAAAGAAAGATATTTCAATTTCTACTAATTCATCAATCATATAAGAACCATGATTGATACTGATTGATACTATAAAAAAAAAACAGCCGGGAATATATCTATATATCATTTTAATTATAATTATATTAATTCTAAGATGGTGTTGTAATAGGACTTGTAGATCGCGCAGAAATATGTTTTTAGACAAAAGAGATGTATTATCTGAAGAATATCCTTCAAGAGAATGGTTCTTCTGATGATTTAGTATTAAATTGCATTATTACACGAGTTCATCAGATTTACAATTAAGATCAGCCAAGAATCAAAACAACAGCCCCTAATAATTAAAATAATAACAATACCGCATATCAAACAGTTATTATATAAAGAATTATCTAAATACCTGAAGAAAAGATAAAGTTAAAAAAAATTATAAATGAAATAATCAGTAGTATATTATATATTGTTCTTCACTTATTACGTATGTTTACGCTTAATTTAATTTAAAACTATGCTTTGTATTTACATCATTTTTAAGCTCTATCTTATTCTACATAAATATGATCTGCATTATATTTATATATAATATAAATAGTCACATATAAACGTCGTGCATAAATTATTATTTTCTAAACACTAATCGACAAATCATTATCGTTAAATTTTTGCGAGTCTCCATAAATGCATTCCTCACCACTGCTCCAAAATATATCAATATGTATAAAAGAATATGATGTATACATATTGTTTTTATTTAAATATATCTTGTTAAATGGGACTAAAATTTAACGAAAATGATTTGTCGATTAATATTTCGAAAATAATTAAATGTATAACGTTTATATGTAACAGTTTTGTTTAGTGAGCATTCCTTTTTTGATAATGAAGTTTGAAGTATGAATTTTGAAATAGGAAATTTCTATTTTTCTAAGTGAATTATGTATTTTTTTAAAGTATATCTTGAGTGTTTTCTAAATAAATGTTAAATGTTGTCAGGCTCTTATGGTAAGTATTCAATCCGAAAAGGTTAAAAATCAAATATTGCATATACGTTAAATTCAATACTAATATTGCTCTCTGAATTTCATGGACTGACATTTCACTCTTAAGGAGTGAAAATTGAGCTACTCTCCAAAAGAGTGAATTTTCACGCTTTAAGAGTGATATTTCACATTTTTTTCACTACATTGGAGTGAGTCGGAGAATTTACACTCCAAACAGCGGAAATGTCACTCTTAAAGAGTGAAAATTCACTCCTTTACGAGAGTAGCTCAATTATCACTCTTTGTGGAGTGAAATTTAAATCCGAGAAATTTAGAGAGTAAATTCAGTTGACAAATTCTTTTAAGATTGTGAACTAAAAATATGAAAAATTTTGTAAAATGGACAATATTAATATTACAATTAGGCATATTTATATAAGCTATGCAATTACCAGCTAATAAGCCTTGCAAAATGGATTTGCATCATGCTTTACAATAAAAAAAAAAAAAAAAATAAAAAAAAAACAATAAAAATAGTTAAAAATTAATATATAAAATCTTTACACGCAGTTATAGTGTTAATAAAGTAAACAGAAAGGATGAGCCTATTATGCGTGAAAGCGATTTTTAAATAGGTACATATATATGTATATGTATTATAACTGATATTATGTTTACTACTTTTCGCGATAATAATGACAGCAACAAAAGAATTACATTTACACGAAAATTACACCGTGTTTCATACAATTGACTTTATGTAAATATAATGTCTGACTAATTCGCTGCTGTTTCACTTGCGCGCACTTTTCGATATAGTAATTAATATATGGCACTTAATTAAGTGCCATGTAATTGTGGTCCTTTACTTCTAACCTATTTTAAATTTTTGAATATTTACACCACCAAAGTGAAAATTGATAAAATCATATTTATATTATCATATAATCCCCATTGCACTGAAATTTGAATAATCCAGCGTTTCGCACAAGTATTTTCGACGACTGAATTAATTACTATATCGTAAGTGCGCGCAAATGAAACAGCAGCGAATTAGTCAGACATTATATTTACATAAAGTCAATTGTTTATATCGATGTAGTAAATCACTATACTATATATATGTACATATATGTCATCCAAACACACACGCACACAAAAAAAAATAGATACAGAATTATAATTTCAAATGCAATTTTTTTTGCAAAGGTTGAGACCTTCTGTTCGACGTACAATCCGGACATTTTTGTCGTCGTATATTCAGTGGTGGATAGGCGAACGATGAAATTCGCAGAGGAGACCCTATATCATCTGTGGAAAAGCGACTACATGGCAGGTCACGGCGTTATTCTTGTCGGAAATAAAGTCGACCTCGAACGAAAACGAGAGGTCCCAGCAATATGTGAGTATATATTCACATAAATTCCCAAACTTGTCATTTCGATTTTATCGTCAACTTTTCAATCGTTCATATCTCGCTATTAACAGTAACGTAAAATTAAAAAAAAAAGAAAAATGATTAAATAATCATAAAATTATGTTAAAGTATGATGGAATAATGACGATGAAGCGTGAAAATTAATTATACAAAATCTTCACGATGAGAAAAAAAAAAGTTAAATATTCCATTTGATCCTTTAAGTGTTCAGTTTTTAACGAGAGTGACGAAAGTAATTTTTAAACTCAATGAATAATTTATAAGCAACGTTCAGTCTATAGAAGCTCTTAATTGCATGTTATCACAAGACTTGGTCGTTTCGTTATTGCATTATTGTCGCGCAGGAACAAAATATATATACGCTTTTCTTATTTCAAGTTCCTTTCCAGTTCTTTTTCCGTTTCTTTTCCTTTTCTTTTTTATAATTTCAAACACTCGCACTAACATGCTTATATAATTACAAGCACAAGCTTCGACCGCATTCTCACCAACCTCATGTATATATCCATATACACTGGCGTAGTACGTTGGTTGAAATAATGTAAATTATATTCGCGAGAGAAATGAGTTTGAATTTTGTGTCACACAGTGGGTCGCCGGTTGGCAAATAGCTGGGGTTGTAAATTCATCGAAACTTCCTCGGGGCTTGCCCACCACGTCGACGAGCTGCTCGTGGGAATTTTGGCCCAAATCAAGTTAAATCCGCAGCGCGACAGGGACCAAAGCAACGCGAGACGCCGGAAAACCAAGCACCGGAGGAAGATTCTAAAACATCTGCTCGGCTTTAAGAGAAAAACCAAGAGCTGCGAGAACCTCTTCACTCTTTAAATTTTCTAAGCGCGCAAATCCCGTAAAAATTAGAAATAAACAGGTTTCCTGGGTAAAAACTGGTTTTGATCTTTTACTTGTTTCTTCTGTTTCGGTAAAGTATATCTCGGAGAATTGTGAAAGTGTGCGTGTGTGGTATAATCGATGGAAACATTGACATTCCGAATAGGTTTGTGTTGTCGGCATGGATTTCGACTGATCTGAACTTGTTCTAATAAACGATTTCAAACCGAACCGAACAGTTTAAAACTATTGCAAATAGATCTGGATCAAACCGAACTTCCTGAATTATGTTTGAATGCGTCGACAGTTATGTAAAAAAGCGGAGAGTGACGTCCACAGGGCGTTCATCGGATGTATGGACTAACAGGTACATTGGACGATTAACGAATGTCCAGTTTTTGTCCATTACGCAATGGAAGTCCAATGGATGCCCTCGTCAGTGACGCAACTGGTCGTACATTGGACATACTTGTGCTATTTGGAGGTGTTTGATATCATAGACATGCACGACTTGGACAGCCTGAATCAGATATCAACTAGTCCCTAACCGATCCAATACGAATCAGTCGTTATTAATCTAAATTAAGTCTAATTGATGTCGACTACTTCTGACTAATCATTGATGTGCTGACTTGGAAGGTTTATCAATCGAATGTACGGAAGGTGAGAATAAGTTGAAACTGATATAAATACGAATGTATGTGAAGCAATTGACGGAACCCAATGAAAAACCAGTCTGAGTCCATCACCCAGAACACGGGATAACAACAAATTGAAGTTATCGGTGAATATCGAATCTGTACATATCTAAGAAAATGATAATATTGGCTATAACTTCATCACATAATGCAACTGTGGTCAAAGGTAAGTCGAAATAAAAGCGAATTCTTTTACTGTATAAATAGTTAGAAGTATACAATACATATCAGACGCGAGTAATTCCTATTGCTATAGGAATTTGGTAAACGTGGATCAGTCAGTCTTAATTTTAGTTCGTGTCTGCTCGGCAATTTTGTCTCGAATTTGTTTGAATCCAGATCTAAAAGGTGTTTACTTCTTTATTCAATTTGTATATATATACAGATTCAGACCAGCTCTTACTCGGAACTGACGTAAACGCGAGGTATCGAACAACGACGAATATCGCTAGTCTTAATGAACCCTACGAGAAATCGATTTACTTTTTACAGATGATTATCCTCGAGTATTGATGAAGCGCGTATCGACATTTGTTTTCGAAACTATATCTAAGTCTTTTTTTTTTTTTTTTTCGGATTTAGAGGCAGCGTATCTGACACGAAGTTCTATGAAATTCCTGCTAACGTCAAAATGATCGTTACAATTAAGATTCACGCAATATTCTATCTTTAAAACGTAACTGTTGCGTAACCGTTGCGAAGCCGCTACTTTAGCGTTCGCGGGAAAATCGAATTTCTACATATTATATATATAGGTTCGTTAAATTTATCGCGACGCGAAAATGTTTTCAGACTTTATTCTGGCAGGTTACATAATTGCTGCGATGTAAAACGGGTGAAACGTATATATTATCATCGAAGTACATTCAACGAGGTTTCACCGCAATCGTTCGACATAATGGGATTTGCAATATTGTATAAACGTATTCTCAAACGCGTCCTTACAAGTCGCGTCGAGACGTTCCTGAAACATCTTATACATATACGCATCTCTAGAGATCGACCTAGGCATCTAAATTTGTAAAATACTTTTGGAATTTCAAATTTTGAATCTCACCGCCAAATGGCTCATTCCTCGATGAAAAGGACATTATTTCTTATGTGTACATATATATAGAATCTCGTTTCTCTTGGGACAGAACTATTATTGGCCGGGAAATTTTTTAAACGACAATGACGCAAAAGACATCGCACGGAGAGAAAAATTGCTCAGGAGTTATTTTAAAATTTTAAATTCGAAAGTGTTTTGGAAGATTTTATACCGTATGCATATAAGTCAGTCATATCATAATTGAAAAACTTCTTCTCTGAAAATATCCGCTCATTTTCGTGAAACGTATCATTTAATTCGACGCGTTTCTGAAACATTGCAAAGGAACGTAATATCCTACCGCGCAACGCGTCTCAGGCATTTTTTTAAACCAATTCTGAGATTTCGTTATGTACCACTGTAATATGTATATACTAAATCGTGTTTTAAATATTTATGATATGTTCTAATAAAATTGTTCTTAAGTAAAGACTGCAATAAAGTGTGATGTTTTTTCATACCTTGAAGTGTATTCATTAATTAATGAAAAATAATATATAAGTTGCACGTACCAGTTAATCATCATGACTATATATATATCCGTGATGTCTGCCAGAAACAATTTTTAAATGAATATGAAAATAAATGAATATCTGAAAAACTTTGTCGGTGCGTTACATTTTTATTTTAAATCGTTATAACGTATATTTTTGATTGATGGAGTTGCACATTCTTGCTTTTTAATACAGAAATTAATTTAGTGAAACTATATACGTACACTTTATTCAACGAAAATTAAATGGCAACTGACAAAGTTATTCAAATGTAATTATTTAATATGTTGTACAAAAATCAATTATATATAAACATTCGTACAAGAATTTATAAATGTCTGGTAATTTTTATATTTCCTATTGATGTTAATATCATTATTATTTTTCTTAACCCATTAAGTCCCAAATGTCATTTTTCAATGAATTTTCATCCAATTTTTTTTATATGTCAAAAAAAAAAAAAAAAAAACAGTTCAATACAACGTATCCGACGTAAAATGTCTTGTTCTTTCAGAATATGGCAACATAATTTGTCTGAAATCAATGCTTAAAAAGTTATAAACAATTTTTTGCAAAAAAAAAAAAAACATACCTCAGAAAAGTGTTTTTGAGTCCTACATTTTAAGATGTGCAAAGTCCAGGATAAAAAAATCTGGTTGTTGCTATATTTAAGTTGATTCTTTTACATTTAATAAGCGAAAGTTTTAAGTTTTATGTCTATTATTCCAGATGCTGCACTGATTCTGTAAGTTAAATGATGATTTAAATGAAAGTTTTTTATGGTACCGAATTCTGTCATTAATTTATTATTCTTCCTTAGGAACAAAATATCTAAAAAATTTAAGCGATTATTATTTTCTTAAAGTAAAAGTTATTCTGTTTTCTATTCCATATATTTAATGTAAACTATTGAAAATATTTAAAATTTTATATATATAGATATTGTGTGGTATACTTGTAGAAATATAATCTACATATCTATAGTAAAATGGTAATTTAAATGGTAATTTAGATATTGTAAATTTAAATATATTATATTGAAATCAAACTACAGTTATTGAATTTTCATTATTTCGTAATTATACAAATAAACGGGAAAAAGTGCAACGAAGAAATATATAATATAATAATAACAGTTTATATATACCGTATGATATACTATGTCGTTCACATCATGTAAATCCAGCATTATGATTTTTTATGTTTATTCCGCATGTGTGCGAAGAACCCTTTGGGCGACGCATCCCAACCTGATGCAGGGCATGACAATGTAAACGTGTTGCGTCTGGATTTGCATAAAATTATTCTGACGTGTATACTGTACATCCCATACACATACATACAAGTTTTACACATAATAATTTATATATATATATATATATATATATATATATCTGCATCTAATGTAACTTCTAAATACGAGCGAACAATGCGGTTGGTATACAATTTACATATGCTTATATACTGTGTGTGGCAGACTGCAACTAATATTAATTTATACAAGTGGACGAGAGTTGCCGGCATTTAATTCAAAAGAGATTGCATTTATAATTTCAGAAACATTTATCATCTCTTCTTTGCAAATTTTAGGTATAAACAATTGTTATTATATTTTGTATTTCTTGTCGACTATATTTGCGTTGTAAAATATTTATTCACGGGGCATATAAGCATGACTTTACACACAATTATTCTGAATTTTGTATATCATTTAAAATAATTTCCCTACAAATACTTGTGTTACATTGTTATCAGAAATTATTACAGAGACAATATTGGCGTATATGGATTTATCTCGCGCTTGCGTACACTATACTGTACGTGCTCTCTAAATTTGAATCAGCGAAAGTCACTGCCAATCAGCGAATATACACTGATAATCAGTCCAAACCCTACCATCTCGTAGGGTTTAGGCTGCAAATCAATCAGCGGATTTTCGCTGATTCAACTTTAGAGAGTGATACGTAAAAAAAGCGCTGCGTGTATATAAACTTTAAATTTCATTCCCTGCTTTTGTAAATTTGAATGTTATATTAACTACAAGAATAATTTTCTATTGTAAATGTGCTTTGTGGTGAAAACGGTACTACATTGACAATATTGAAAAAAATAACAAATTTACATTTCGGTCGTGTTGATTTCAGATTATATTCCGTTAAAAAATACAAAAATTGAGATAAAATTTTGATTGAAAAATTGTAAAAAAAAAGAAGATAATAAAAATTGTTGGCGAGTGGGTTGTGCCTCCTCGCGGTGCTTGCTGGTTCACTTCTTCGAAATTTGGAGTGGACTGTATTTGGAGGGTTGGGAAATAAACGACTCGTGATTATAGAGAGATATAAGGATACTTGAGGTTTATTAGAGTAGGCGTACAGACGC
>JAPYZR010005850.1:0-13702 GCA_030522945.1 Trichopria nigra
CAATTTAATAAATATGATTTACATTCATTGGACAAAATTGACGAAACAAATTTTTGGGAAGCTCAGTTGACGCTGGAGTCTGTCGAGAACTACCTTAAGGGTAAGCGGCTCGGTCGATAACGTCAATTCCTAACCTAAAATATTCAAATTAAACGAAAACTAACACATTTTCACGTCCAAATCTATTTTACGGCGCTCTTACGCGTTTTTTTACGAATGTACATCAATCTTCAGCGAAATCGGTTTAGAATTTGGCGAGAATTCGCAGGAATAAAATTGATAATATACACTTTTACTAGTTGCATTCTCGACCGATTTCGCTGAAAATTGACGCACGCTCTTTAAAAAACGCGTAAAACGCCCTAAAATAGATTTGACCATGAAATTGTATATAGTTTCTGTTTAATTTGATTATTTTAGGTTAAGAATTGGCGTTATCGACCGAGCATTGCAACAATAAATGTATAAGTATAAAATGATTTAGACTTTTTTCACAATTCGGACTCCGAATTAGTGATTCTACGTAGCATATGCAATCCCCGAAAAAATGTTAGTGAAAATCGTTTAAAATGAATATTGAGTTTTTTTTTCGAAAACGAATTATTTTTGAGTCAGATAAAAAAATAATTTGTTTCCAGAAGTTTTCACTCAATTTTACATAATTTTCACTGGAATTTTGTCGATGTATTATATATATATATATGTTATGTAAAATCACCCTTCCAAAGCCCAAATGTTGATAAAGCGTTTCAATAATTTTTTATTCACACTTTTCCTGTTTTGAGGTTAGGTCGGTATCTGTTCTACTTTAGAACCACCTTAAGAAAAGTTTAATGGAACAAAATGAATACTAAAAGCTCTTGCTTCAATACTTTACTAATTTGTTTAAATCGTTACAAAAATGCCGCACCAGATTCATATTTTAAACATTTTATAGAAGATAGAAACAAATCTACAGGTCTAACAACGCACGGAATAAACGCAGGACGTAATTTTAACTGCAATGGAGTGAAAATACCAGCGGGAAAAGCTGAAAATCTTTCTTAGAATAATAATGCAATAAATGTTAGATTTTACATTATAATACACAGTTTAATAATTGAAATCGCCGTGTCAAAAATTAACTTCTTTCATCCACACATTTTTTTTAGGTTAGAAAGTGCGACATTACCGACGCGGAAAGCCCCTAAGTCGGTAATATCTACAATTCTCTAATAATCCAAAAAGTTTACCGAGCCTCTAAACTTCAACTTTCGAGACTCTCGTTTGTATATGTATAGACTTGAAACGAGAATAATCGTTCGCGATGACGATAAATCGAAACGACATTCGAGAACAAAGCTGAAATTTTCTACTAACACTAGCCGATAGTTTTGAAACGAGCATTTATTAATAAAACCTAAAAATAGTGCAATAGCCGAGTTCAATAATGTGAACCTGCAATGATGAAATGCGGTAATACGGTATATTGCCTATTGCAATTAAAAAGGTCAGGAGATAGGACGATGGCGGGTCAGATGAGGCAAAATGGCACATTACATATACACGCCTTGCGTGGCGGCATGTAATAATTTGCTCTGTACGAATGCGACAATAACCGACGAGAATAATTGTCAAACTCGATGACAGGTTCGTAATAATCGGTCATAGCCTTCGGTAACGACAATTGCTTTTTTTTTTTTTTTTTTTTTTTTTTTTTTTAGTTATTTCTTCTAATTTTACACATCGCACACGTACAACGGTTTCGCTCATTTATATTCCCTCGTATATATAATCCTACAGTTAGTCGCGACGAATTCTAAATTTAGCGCAATTCCTTCTTTGTTTTTTTTTTCTTTTATTTTTTATTACTTCGTAAGCTCTTCGGTTACTTTGGAGTGACCGCGTATATTTATTGGAGTATATTTCGAGTTCTTCATGTTTATTCAGCCATATATAAGATTGCCCAATACGTCGAACGAAACTGTCTGCGACTGAATTTTTATTATATATATTTCCTCCTCGTTCACATTTTATTTGAACTCGATGCGTTTCTCGATGAGCGATTAAACGATCGTGGTACATATGAGCATTTATTGCACATTGCCCTATTACGGCACTAGAGCAAATAAGCCATTAAATCCAGTTCCTCAACTTTACGATTTCATTACAATTACTTCGCGCATTACATCTTACTTCGATTATATTAGAATTTTTCAGTTCTTCATCAATAAATGTCGAGTTCTACTATTGAGTAAGGCTGGAATCGAAGCCTCCTAGCTACGACTTCATTAACTATAAACATTACTGAATTTATGCATTAACAATATTTTACAGGGTGGACCATTTTATTTAGCGTGTATAACGTCAAAAAATGTTTCGGACAAAACCGAAGATCATTATCAAGGTCGTACGGGAGTTAAAACGACATTTTTTTTTTTTCAAATGGGGAAGGACATTTCAAGGTCGAACGAAGGTCAAACATTGTGTGCGAAAATGGCCGAAACCGTGCCGATCGGCAATCCAAACTTTTAAAATGGTCTGTGAATTCCTTCTAATGACCTTCACAAAATAATCCGGGATTCCCATTTACAAAATGTCATAATGACAACTCCCGAATATGACCTTGCAAATGATCCTCAAGGTCAAATTCACTAGTACCGCGTTGAGCGACCCCCTACAACTTTTGTCTGAAACATTCTTTGATGGCCCGCGTCCATTTCGAGATATTTGTCATTATAGATTAAAATGGTCCACCCACTGTACGCAGAGTGAGTTTTTTATTTTGAAACATTAATTTCTTCACTTCTTTAAAATGTAAACTTGAACTTGATAATTGCTCATCCCTACTCAATTCGCCTTTCCTTTTCTTTTGTCCTAAATGAATGCATTTCTATTGATTTCTATTAATACCTACTTTTCTACTAATTTTTCACTGAACGAAACAAAAAATTACATCACCATGTATACATATATATATATATATATATATATATTTTTTTTTTGTATACATATATAATATATATATATAATAGCCTTTTCTAACCTTCACGTTTACGTAGCCACAACAGAGATTAAAATCTAAACTTTTTCGTTATTAATTAGTTTAACGTAGCTTATTTCCATAAATATTATGATTTATTTTGATAAATAGAATAACGACAACCCGAGTATAGACAAGTGACTAATGATGAAATAATTGAAAAGTATAATTGAGATTCTGCTATCGTCACAATAATATAACGTGAAATTCGAAAAATTCTAGTTATCGACAGCTCGATTGACAGTTGGCTAAATAATCACTTCGATATATCCGAATACTCCTTCGCTGATAATGCTTCTAATTTTAACTAGGCTAAGGCGATTGGTATTATCGTTATCGAGATAATAAGAGTGCGACGATTTGCCTATCTTAATCGTACAGAAAAATCCTACGATGTGTTGCAGATAATCTGTTTTAATTTTTACGTTTCTACTTTATTTATCTGAAAAAAAAAAAAACTGACAGAAGTAGAGATGTCATTTCGGTGACTGGAGTATAATTTGGGCAATAATGCTTTTATGCAAATGTGCGCGCGTTTTTATGAAGCATCCTAATAGAAGCTCTCTATTTATAGGATCCTCGAATCTTTCGTCAATGAGGTAAAAATAAAGTAAAAAAACCAACCTAACTTGACGCTTTATTTTATTTTTTCTTAGATTAAGTAGATTTTTTAATTATATTTTGATTACGTGGATATGCAACTTATATGTTTTTGTTATGCTTCTCAATAAGGGTGTACATTTTATGATTGAAGAAGTGAAACTATAATGACCATCAGTGGAAATCAAAACCGGGTGCATGAAACGGTACAATAATTTTAATATAAACCTGTACTCGCAATCTACACAATATGGCATGACACGAATATAAAAACGAGCAACGAGCAGAAATGTTAAACATACCGGAATCTGGCAACCGGATAACTACGCACAGGTGATTTCCTGTTTTTACATTTTAAATCTATTATATAAAATTTAATAAATAATATATATATGCATCATATATATGAAAAATTATAACTTTTCAAGACTGAATTCAACTGGACAAAGTTGCACTCAACAGCTTTTACTCGATTTATTTAAGATCAATTAATATAAGTGACTTTGAATTAAGCAAAACGAAAAAAAACACTGATAACACAAGTTGAACGAAAGCTCATATGAAACGCAGAAGCAACTATGTGACTCGATACATGGTGATTAATTGTAAACTTAAAAAAGTATGTTCTGTAGAATCTTTTATTTAATTGCTGTATTAAATCTTAATCCATTATACTCTAATTAATTATTTACGAGGGAAAAAATCATTCCTCCTACTATTTACTCAATTTTAATTTTGGAGTAAAATAACAAATTTTTTCAAATTGTATTTTAATTGCATGTATAGATGAAGGGATTTTTTGATCGCTCAACGTTTTTGTGTCTATTAAACTTACCAAAACTTATATTAGTATAAAAATATATATTTAAAATGATTATGAAAAAATACAATCATTTTATACGACAAACGCAGAAAGACCGGCACTGATATACCAGAGACAAAATTGTCTTTCCTAAAGATTTCTAAACAATTCATTTTTTATAATTACACCCAATTACACTTACACATCAATAGCAAGACAGCACTGGCAAAAATCAAAAAACTACATTCTTAAATATTCAAATGTTATGGAAAATTTTCGGAAAGCACTTCACACTCAAACGTGAAATTTGCCGAGTCAACGTTCTTGCCAATGTTGTTAAGTGCAGTATTGCGAAATGTAAATATGCTCACCTTTACACTTGACACCAACTTTGCCGGTACCCCAAATATAGTCTTCGCCTGCAATGAGCAAATATACGCATTTAACATTATGCAATTTGGATAAAGCCAATTTCTGACAGCAATACTTACAGTGAACACAGAGAATAGGGCATACAAGATAAATGTCTTCGTAAGTATGATTATAATTTGTTGGGGTTTCAGAAACATTTGATTGCGCTGCACAAGCTGGAAAGATGACAGATAGATAGAAGAAACTATATAAATTAAAGTGGCGTTCAATAGAGACATTTAAAATACTCACGAAAAGGTCCATGAGTGCTAAGGGTTACATATACAGAATCGTCTTCTTTGTGGGAATCCCGGTACATTAATAAGTTTTCTTTCAGCATTAGGACTCTCTCGAATGTACCTCTAGAAACTAAAATATTTCATTATAGGGTTTACTATTCGGTATTCATTTTGTCAATGTCAAATAAATATACTCACCAGGTACAAAACGTAAGCAATGATTTCTTCCGCTAATGTGTCGTACAATTCAATGATTTTTATTTACAGGTAGTTCTTTGAAAAAGTGCTCAAATATTTTCATAAAAAATTGATAGTTTAGGCCTTCTTTTTCCTTAATCCTAAAATATTTTGTACAAAAGTACAAGGCAGAATTCAAAAATTGAAATCCACAGCAGCATATGCCTGATATCGGAAAAGAATTCTTGTAAAAAATGACTTTCACGAGTGTGAACGAAATGTAAAATAATCCTCCCCCTGGTTCTTATGTACACGTCCTTTTCATTAAAACTTTTCGAAACACCCGTGTATCGTCTATATCTTATCACGTCAAACACTTCCTTAAATTTCCTCCTGCGTTTCTCATCATAACATTGCTGTATAAAAATGAATATTTGTAAAGTGCAATATCAAAGCTCTCGCTGATGATTAGTCGAAGAGTACTAAGGTTCATTTCCTCGCCTTTGCAATGTCAGACAGCTGATTTGATATGCTTCGTACAAACAATTTCTGAAACAGAATGACAATAAACTCATCTGGAATTATCGTTGAAAAAACTTTCAGCTTCAGAGTTTTTTAAAAAAGTTCATCAATTTTTAAGCGAGAATGACGTACTAATTGAAAAATATGTCTAACCAGTTAATTTTGCGGAGTTATGTTCCATCGTACAGTCAAGGCGACTCGCAGAAAAAGTCAAAATCAGCAAGCGAAACGTAGAAAAGTATCGGATAAGCTTTAGAAAAAATTCGTCGTGACGCGCTAAGAAGTGGTATACTATGTATAACCTCTGTATGTCTGCGGGTTCAGCAACTTCGCGGAGTTGAGCGAATTTCAAAAAACATCGACGAATGAAAAAAGAGTCCAAAATTTCAGTCGATGTCAGTGAGCCGATGATTATTGAAATCGCAGTTCGAAGGAGAAACACTGAAAAACTCGGTAAGGACTATAGTTTAGGAGGACGATGTGAGAGAACCAGAACTCCCTCTCACTCTCGCAAAATTTACGATTTGACTCGCTGTCAACGGCGTCGACTTTTCTTCTCGATTCTCGAAAGTCTCGTCTCGTATGTGCACAAAATTTCGCATTATACATTAATGTACAATGTGTGCAAATGTCTGCAGTGGTATATACGGTATATACATATATGTATATATATAGACAGTCCTTGATTCGGAGTAAAATAGACCAGTTTTCTAATCTATTTTTGGTTGAATGTCGAATTCGGAATGTTTAATTCCTTCAGAAATAGCAGCAGCAAACAGGAAAACTGTGGATTGTTTTTAGCGATGGGAACCGGAGGCATAGAAAAAAATTGCGGATAAACGACAGTTCGAATATATGCTCGCCGTTCTTGCAAATTATAATTGAAAAGTGTTTTCGCTGAATTAAAATTTTTCAGCAAGCAAATGTTTAAAAACAATCTAATGACGTATAATTATTTATTTAATATTACTGAATAAACTTTTCGTTCTTCCACAAACTCTGTACTTGTGTATATGTATGTATATTGAACAAAAATAGTCGATATAAACCATTATTTTATTATTACTGGAAAGTATGAAAATTTATAACATTTTTCCTTCAGAGACATCCTGATACGTCAATGCTTATGAGTATAAATAAGGTCACTGATTTATATTAAAATGTAAAAATTTATTTCTATACAAATTTACATATGGTCTTATAATATAAAATTCTTATTAATTACCAGTTCTATGAAAACTATGATTACATACTAATAAATAATTATATATAAATTATAACTATATTACTATTCTGGTTTCTCTGGGAACGAAACTTTAGGTTTTGTGGATCCTTCAGCCTCGGGCTTGGTTGTTTTATTCGAACGAAGCACAGCGCCAGGACTGGGATACGGTCTCATTTGATAAAGTGGACCAGTTGCCGTAGTGTCAACACCAGTTTTGGCTTCATTTTGACGAGCTAAGCCGTCTGACCATTTACCTCTTGGGATGTCGCTATATGCAGCTGGATCCATTGGATCTAAAGGACGTTCTTTTTTATCTCTTGGCGGTTCCATGCGAGACCCCTTTCTGCTATCATTGGGTTTGTGCCTTTCATGCTCTCGACTTTCTACCTTTCGATCCTTTTTCACTTCCGGTTCTTCAGTCTGAAAAAACAATTAGTACATATTATATGCTTAAACTTTCTGAATGACTAAAATCTAACTACTTGCTGTCTTAAATTATTAATGTATGCATTAAAAGTAAATGCACATAATTTTGCAATTTTCTTGATTATGAGCAATGTGATGGGACTTGTAACCATTTTGAAAATCTAGTTGCCTAATCTCGTAATTATAATTACGTGTTATATTATAAAAGAAATACCATAATAAAAATTGATATTTATAAAGAAATGAAACTTGTTTTTTATAAATGCATTTATAACAAAATACCATCAAAGAACGTTTTTTTTTTTAATAGTATTTTCATTCTAGATATTTTTAAAAATAATTACATAGATTAAATGTCTCCTAATTGTATTAATATCATTTTTAAGACAAACCTCTAATGTTTCTTGATCACTTCCACTTTCTTCACTAGACATATTGTCGTCTTGATCTGCAGCCTTCAAGTGCAACTCTTCTCGCAGTTGCGATGCAGGTTGTGAAATTTGACATTTTGGATGACTTGGTGGGAACCATGAAACTAAATCCGATGACCAATCCCAGTAATAATGTTGAGCACTGAAAAATATTAAAAACATTGATGAGATAACTGTACAGGAGACGAATTAAGTCTGCTTACAAATTTGCTATACGAAATTAAATGAACTTTAAGCTTATTAAATTATATTTCTTTCTTAATCTCACATTGATACATTTTTTATGAAATGACTTTTCGCAATTATTCTTTTATTAGTTCAATTTCACTAATTTACGAGAATATTGATGTAATTGAATCCATTTCATAAATGAGAAAAATATTATAGTTTTATAATAAACGAGACTTTGTAAATTTTGAAAATTAAAATTCTATTCTTACCATCCAGGATCATAAACAGCTTTCCATGTTTCTGACAGCGGATACTTTTTAAGCATTCGCATTTGTAGCTTTGAATACTTCTCAGATGGCTGAGGATGACCTGTACCCCATAATTCTTTACACTTTCTGGTGCACTCGTGGTAAATATTGTATTTGTTAGGACAACCGCTGTAACCCTGTTCAAAACACATAATTTAGTTATTATAAACAAAGTTGCGTATGCATAAATAACTACGCAAACAAATTTTGCATAAAATTATGGAGTATATTACAATTCGATGCAATTCTTTTATATCTGACTATAAAAAAAGTGACAATAATGACAATTTATTTCGCAAACATACAATTATACATACCATAAATTTCTGCGTAATGTCCAGTTGACTAAATTCATCTTTGGAACTGTCATAGTCTTCGGCAATTACTTCTTCGTGAACCTTACGTTTCACTTTCTTTACTGGCGGGTCTGCAAACAAAATGTAGCAATAATTACATAGTATTTATCGGACAAATTTAAAACTTGAGCAAGAGTAAAAATATTTGTAGGTTATATTTACCTCCTTTATTCTCAGAGCCTGATAAAATTCCTCTTTTCGCTAGACGTGCAGCTAATGCGGCGGGAAGTGGCATTTTGTTGATAAATTAGAGCAAACTAAAATTGACAAAATTATCTGATGTGCCTATCCCTGTCAATTGGTACGTACTACAAATAATCCTATATATATACATGCGTACATATATATATGTATGTATTGGGATCTGACATGAGCCGGTGGCCGATTTGCGAACTAATCAAAGCTTGCATTTCGAGAAAGGTGATTGGTCCATAGGCCAAAATGGCGGTGTTTTAAGCTTGGGAATTCTCCGACAATAGCGCCAAATGTCAGATCCCAATATGTACATAAAGGTCATTCTGTGGTGGACCAAAAGTGGGGAGACATTTTGACCAATTAGAAACGCGGTATTCAGTAAGGTGAGGCGACGGAATTCTTCCAACCAATCAGTGGGCGTATATATATGTATTATGGAAAATCTGGACAGAAATGTAAAACAACCTTTGATAAATTATACGTAAAGTTCGATCGTGATTATATTTCACGAACATTGTTTCAGATTTTGATCAAAACTGAAGGGAGAGGAAGGAAAAAAAGGATAAAATGACGTAATGTATAAAAGTTCGCAAAAACTATGTCTATTGTATATATATATAGGGGAAAATTAATATTCCACTGAGCGCGCGCTCCAAAGAGCTTCAAAGTGAACATTTAATGTATACCCTGTATACATATATTTATATAAGCTGTATAGATTTATCTTATTCCAGGAAACGTTCACTGGAAAATGGGCAGAAATATGATGTGATGTATATATACTTGTAGATTCGTACAATTAATTTTAAACAAACTTTATTTTAAGTGCAAATGCTGTTTTATAGACTTGCAATAATCAAAATGTGAAAATGTTCGAATTCACGCTTAAATTGACGATTTAAGAGGGAATTCGAACGTTTACACTCTCGGATCACTATATTTTCATCTTTTACTAAGGTACGAATACATAGGCACTTATATATTATCTTTGGCACCAAAAATTTTATCGTCAATGAAAAGTTAACAATTTATAAATGCATATATAATTAAAAGAATTAGATTCTTGAAAAAAAAGAGTACTATGCTTTTATATGTGTTTGGAGTTTAGCGAAGAATAAATAGTAAGTTCATTAAATCTACAAATATTTATAAAACAGTAAAAATTTAATAATATTTATTTGAAAGACGCAGTAGGAATAAAAGTATTAAAATAAACATTTGTAAATATAAATATTCATTCATCACACATTTATTTGATCTCTGGATCATCTTCAGAAATACTGCTAGCCAATTCTTCGTCGGAATTCTCCCCGGAACCAACAAATGTTTCTTCTGTACATTTGAAATTCGAAGGAAGGATAAAAGTTGAAGAGCATTCTGCAATTGAAAATCTAGGAATTTCAGCTGCATCATTTACTGTTTTAAACGTTTTAGCTCTTGGAAGTGGCACAGGTGTTCGTACTTTCTTGAAACAGCCTTCATTAATCTGTGGTTTGATAGTAGGAGGTAGAGGTGGAGGAACTGGTGGAACTGGCACGTCAATTTGACTTTGATCATTAAAGGAACTTTCCTTAATGTTTTTGTACATTCTTTTCAAAGCTTTCATTTCCCTTTCGGACATTATTTTTTGCTTTTCGATTAATACTTCCTTTAATTCACCCATTAAATTCTTTGCAAGTAATTTGTTAAGTTTATGATCCTGTACGTCTTCTTCGCAGTCTTCACACATAGGTTTGAGGTATTCTTCTTTAATGTATTCTTCAAAAACTTCATCTAGAATTTCTGGCTCACAATCGATAACAATTGTTTTGGGTTCCTTCAGTGAAGGAAGTGGAAACTCTACATCGGGGCTTGACTTTTTACATATTTGGTGCTGAATTTTAGCCAAGAGCAACGTACTAAATTCCGCGAAACTCTTAGCCATTTCAATTTGTTTGTATGCTTCATCCATATTTTGCATTAGAGATTCAAGAATATTATCATCCGCTTCATCCTTTAATGAATCGATCTTATTGAGGATGGATGTAATCTGTTCATATGACATTTGTATTCGATTGGATGTCAGGTCTAGATGAATATACACTTCTTGAAACTTTGAATTTGAGGAATTTCTAAAAAATAAATTAAATTAAAAATTAATTAAATTTATGTAATGTTACGAATTGTGTTACAATTATATCTGTCTATCATACCTGAATTCACGGTGAATCGGCTGAATTTCACACTTTTCATAATCTTCTATTATTTCAGATGCCTTGAAATGATATTTGGATAAAACAGGAACTAATTCGTTGAATATACAGGATAATTTTTTTTCTGGTACACTATAAGAATCCCATTTGATGCATCCGTTATATGCTACTGCCACAAGATGTAGCATTTCGGATTGCGCTAAGATATATGTGTAATACCAGTTCTAAAATTATAAGAAATATGTATATGAACTTGTATACATTTTATTATTATATGCATAATAATACCCCAGTAAACGAAAAAGAATTCAAACGTCAAGTATCCGAATTCAGAAAAGTACTCATGAATTCTGATTTTTTACGTTTTCGTTTGCTGGGACACGAATATAAAAAAAAAATTAACATTAATGATGAAATATTACCTTCATACATTGGTATTCGTCATTTTCCTCTGCTGCAGGACATTCATCTTTTAATTCTGTTACTAAACCATTCGAGCAAATTGTAGGTGGAAGAAGTTTCAATATTATCTTTGAATTTTCATAATACTTTTTTGAGAGATTTTTAAAAATCTGCAACATTAGTTCCTTAAGTGGATCAATCAATTTTTGTTTCTTTTCCCCAAGTATTCTGGTGACAAATATTTCAATTATTTCAAACTTAAAGTTAAACTTTACGTATAACTCTTCAACTTAAGCATTTGCTTTATTTCAATACTTACTCAAATTTTCTACTATTTTCATCATGCGATCTCTGTCCAATTCTTAAAACCTTCAGAGCTCGTTTACATAAATAGTGTAATTCATTTTGTAACGTTACTACTTTTTTCAAGTTTCGTGACGCAGCTAATCTTTGATACTTTTCATAAGTTGTGAATCCAAGCGTAGAAACAGCAATAGTGAAAGTTAGAACATTTCTTTGACGCAGAATTAAACTACAGAGGGAAGCAGCCAATAATGATCCGGCCAATGGCAGCCATTCTAATGTTTTTCTAGAAATTAAGAAATATTTAATTAAAAGTATTTGAAATCGTGTATGCAAAGACTCACTTCCATCGAGTATCACAATTTTCATTCAGAAAATCTACAATTTCCAAAGCATGATCATCTAATAAAGTCCTAGACTTTAATATAGTTTTCAGTTGCTCTTCACGTACTCGATTTTCCTGGAAGGATAAAATTTTAATCTCCTACATTCAAACGAAATGTGAATAAATTCTATTCATGTAAATACCTCACCTGGGTCGTCTGTCGATAATAAAACTGCATTTTTTCGTGAATTGATTGACCCCAGGTACTCAACTGTAAAGGATCATGTCATGTACTATTTTATATTTTTGTATCTAAATCAATAAAGTTGAAATATAAACCTTCACAATTGGTGAAGTTTTTCCTGGTTCGACAGACTTGATCTTGTGAATCGGAGCATAGTCTATGTCTGTATAGCCTATTCCTTTGAGAGCTTTGTGCAATTCACTTTCCTAAATAAAATTAATTGCATTGATAATTACAAAAATCGGTGATGTTTCTAAATTGTAAATAAAGAACCTGTACTATTACATCATACGTCAAATAATTGCTACTGTTTCTTTTTTCCCCCCATTAATTGTTAGTGTTTCTCTATTAATTATCTTATTTTTATTATTCTTATATTTTACCTCTAAAATAACATCTTCGTCATCTTCTATTTCGAAATCCATGCTTTCCGAAAAATCTTATAATTTTATATGCCTTTTTGCAAAACAGTTATTAAAACAAAAGACAGTTGCTGTCTTTTGTTGAAACTTGCAAACACTTGTAGATTTTACATTGATAATTACAATTTCCTGATGTGTCATTTTTTACTGTTAAAATTTTCTGTATAGATTTTTGTACATTTTTGGAAAATGTTTACTTTTTTCGCTCTCTTTCTCGAGCTATATCTTTAATAAGGCAATTTTTAGACATAACCTCAATTCACTAATATTCGGGTATGTACACATTGTATACATATATATTGTTGATGTACTACACATGTGTGTCAATCTACATCTAGTAGTTGGAGACTTATTTGGTCGGCCTAGCATATATTCAATACTTTTTTATGAAAAACCTTTTAAGTTTTCTTAAATTAATAAAATTCTGATACAATTATTACAGCGAGACATAATCTTTCTTAAAGTCATAATATAATAGAAAAAATTAAAATAAAATAAAGTAAAATATTATACAGAGGATGAAATTTAAAAAATTATACATTCAATTTTATTATGCGTTGTTTTATTTTATGTGATAAATATTTATATTTATATTTTCTTAACAATTTAACAATATGTATTGAAATGGATTCAGCAATATATATATATTTTTTTTTTATTTAAGCAATTTTAATCTATTTAAAGATTTATTACTAAATATATATATTTGATTAAATATAAGAATAGTATTTATAAATAAGAAAATAACTTATGAAATTTGATAAATTATATTATACTCTTCAATAATGTAGTATATTATATTTTAAAAATAATCATTATTATACATATACATATTTATAAGTATATCTTTGGTACATTTTGGGGACCTATATTTCCTGTTTGGTACATTTTGAGGACGTGTGGCTACTTTGGGGACGGTCCCCACAATT
>JAPYZR010005851.1:0-10569 GCA_030522945.1 Trichopria nigra
ATAACCAATGCGATACTTCAAAACGGTTTTTAAACCTAACCTATAATGTTTAAAAAATAAGTAGCTATTCATTTCTGTTCGGGTAGTAGATAACATTTCAATTTTTCATGTAAATATATATATATATTTCACTTTTTTATGTAGAATTTATTGAAGGTTGTAACGGGGAGGGGGTAAGAGACCAACGCTTAGAAATTCATGCAGTAACGTTTCGTACCAAAACATTAATGGAAATCGATTTCAAACTCCAGTAATAGAAAAATGTTTTATAGATAGATTAATTCACTTCATTATTTTATTCATCAAATTATTTATTTATGCCTTTTTGTCAAGACAAATTTCTACTCGAGCGCGGCGACGAACCTTATTGCGCCTATCAGATTTATATTTACCTTGCTTGTAAAAAATTACTTTAGTTGTTGCCCATTCATTTACAGATCATGGTGACACAATTTTTATTATTACTCATCGAAAAAGTATCTAAAAAGTATAACTGTAAAAACTCACTGAAGTTCTAATATACCGAATAAGTAATTGTATATTCATGGAGAAAAGTTTTCTCGGAATTTTATCATGTCAGATAGCATTTTGAGGACAAACTTTCATCGTGATGAAAATGGGCATTATTTATGGTAAAAATTACTATATTGTTTAGAATTTTTACCATATGAGTATGGTTTTGCTATTTCTCGTTGTTCTCACTACTTTTTGTTATAGTTATTATTGGTATCTAATTTAAAATGAGTATCAAAATTATACTCATTATTTTAAATCTTTGTATAAGTTCAAACATTTCTTTATTTCATTATAAAATACAATAGAATATATTCGTTCGAGAGTAAAAAGAACAGAATTGGATCGTAAAAGCAGATTGGGACCATTTTGTCAGTTTATGCTTACGAGTAACATTGAGTGCATCAGGAGAGAGTAAACATTGGGTTGCAGTTTCCGACACGACAGCAGAGTTTATATCCAGGTGATTGAAGAAGTCGATTGTCTCATTTCCTCAGTTTCATTCTCTCTTTCTCTTTTCCTTCTAAGTCTCATTTTTATCTCCTTTTATTTTTCTCCGTATTTTCCCATTTTGTTTGCGTTTATTGACCACAAACTTCTGCTTATTCTTTCTTGTTCCACAATAATCATGAAAATAGTGAAGGCACCCACCGTATTTTGTCAGTATGACACAGTAGCCCGAGCAGAAATTATATTTACGGTCCTGATCAGGGTGTGCAATGCGTGTCGTAAGGTCTTTTTACTCAGGAGATATAATTTATGTCTTATTTTCTCGACTCCTGAGCAAAGCTTCATCCTATATACTGCACCTATTCACATGTTGCAAAGAATCAATTTCCGTTACATGCGAGAAATAAAATTATGGCGCCGCCTAGCTACGGTGGGTGGAAAGAACAACGGCAACTCCACAGTTGACAGTAATCCTTATTTCTTTACTTTAGAGATTTCCCGCAATGGTACGTGCAGAATGGGCACAGGTTCCACTGTTTCGTATATAAATATACGTGTAGCTAGCTATACGAATTAAAGGTACTTTGGGGTTTTCATTTCGTGCATAAACTATACATCAGAATCAGCGGGGAAGCATCTTGTAACTAGTTGAAGTTTAGTAGGGTTGGCGATCAAAGTCTCTTGTTCGTTTATTGAAGTTTATTTTTGGTTCGCCAGCGTAAAACTGATCTAGTTAAGTGCAAAATGGACTCGATATCAGACTCTTTCGATACAAAGAATGTCGATGCAATGCTATCGCAAATGGAATCAAGTACCATCGCCCTTTGTAACTTTCGAGGTTGAAATTATCGGATGATTTGAGCGACGATAAGTCGTCGACATCAGGAACGTGTTCGAGTGTCGCTGATAACTATCGATTCACCGAACTCAATCAATTAAATTTGTACTTTAATTAAAAAAAAAATGAACTGTGAGATCAGAAAAAAGAGATTTCCAAGTTTAGTTACATTTCCCTACAAAAAGGAAAAAATATTTAATCGATGGGTTGGAGTCGCTAATGTTGTCAACAGTGAGTTCCCGACCTGTGTTTACACACAAACATTGTAGTTTGCTTCATTAGGGCTTGTAGAATCGCTCATAGGGTGCGAGGTTTGCGCCAAAGCCACCCGTCAGTCAGAGTCCACTCGCTTTTTGTGCGACAACACAGCTTATTCTTCGCAGCTTGTTGACCAATTGCAATTAAGTGTGATTTTCTGATCGATCAACTTTTATTGTCAATAGTATACACATTTTGTTATTTAAAACTGTGATACTTGAAAATATGCACTTTGTTTTATTTTATTTTATTATTTTTTTTTTTTTTTTTATTTATTGAACAATTGTGATTTCGATTTGTTTATTGCGAAACAGTTGTTCGTATTCCTAAATTAACAGATGATAAATGAGAGGGAATAATTATAAAGTTGTGAAAATTAGTTCCTCTCCACTGAACCGTGATTCACTTACAACATTAATCTATTTTACCAATTATTTTTTCCTGTGTGTATACTTTTTAAGATAAATAATAGGCAATTAAAAGAATTAATTTTATATCTTAGATAAACAATTTTTTATGTTTAAACTTATTTCATAATATGCATTTTATGAATTTTAAACTTTTTTTAAAACATATTTTTTAAAAATTGCAATGTAAAATTTACGATGATGAATGAAAAGGAAAAACAAAACACCTAGTCGTTAAAGCTGTCCTTCAACTCAAACTTGATCGTATATTTTCTGCAGTTGTTTACACACAATTTTTTATTTCTCCATTATTTTTTTGTATATTTGTATTTCAGCATATTTTTTTTTCTTTTCATTTTTATTTAATTACTTATTAACATTATTATATATTGTTATTCAATTCATTAATACTTCCATTCGACATCTTACATATCGTATAATTAAGTAAATATAGCAAAAACTGCGAATGATGTAAAACGGAGGTAGAAAGAGGAAGAGAGAAATAGAGAAAACGTATTACGATTCTTACTATACGAGGAGGCAGAAGTGTGGTTAGGTTATAATTTACGTCTTTATTGAGGGTCGTTAAGTGTCGTTACGTTTTATTCCTTTGCTTTCCAATTTGCGATTTGAATTAAAACATCTCGAGAGACAGGATGTCAAAATAAACAATAAATTAGTTTTTACGAATTCGTCGATTACAGTGTCAATACATAATCGACGTTTTGTAATTAATTGAAAATTGAATAACAATATGATAATCAATTTCAATGCAATAAAATGTTTATTACGTGGCATTTAATTAATTAAAAAAAAAAGAAAGGATTAGATCGAATACATAGCATCGTGTTTTTACTGTTAAAAATATCATCAAAAGCGAATAGAGATCAATTGTAAATTGAATTGTCGTGTTATTATAAATTCAATTGGGAAAAAGAACTTGGTTTTTATTTCATTCTAATATTTTATGTTCTCTTTGTAGATTTAGAGAAGATTATATTTTTCCCTCGAGTGACAATTGAAACGTGGAGATTCGAGGATATAATAAAAAGGGAGATTGGCATTTTTGCTATACTTATTGACTAAATTCAATATTATTATTCGGCAAGATATATCGATTTCCGGTGAATTTTTATAGCCAGTACAATTTGCGATGGATTATATTAATATATATCATTTTAATTTATTGCATAGAATTATAAATATGGTATAGACTACTCGGGCGAAGCTGTGATATATATATATATATATACGTGTAATATACTTCCATACATAGTTTACGGGCGCAATATGACGCGTATAATAAGTCAATTTTACTGCCGCGTTGGTGAATAGCTTATACAGAAACCTTTCCTGTAACTTTGTTGAAGGTACAAAATATGGCTTTTCATACATGATGATGCTAACGAAAATAAATTACAATTTTTACGAGTCCACGAATTGAATGTATCAGATGCGTTAATTTAATGCAGTTGCATTCAATAAAAAAGAAAATAATTTTATGATTCAGGGACCAAAATCGATAGAAAACTTGTCGAAAATGTTTTTATGAAATTTCGATAAAAATGAACCCTTCATATCGATTTTTACACATAACGACCGGAACAAATTTCGGTACAATTTTTTACGCACTTTCAAAAAAATAAAAATAAATAAAATAAAATAAAAAAAGTAACCGTTTTAAAGCGTACTTTATTGATTAACAGTGCGATTCCTGAAGATTTCTCTTAGACGATGTTTGTTTCTTTCTTTTTCTTTCTTCCCATTATTTAAAATAGCTTGATTTTTGTGCCCATTGCTGAGCGCACTCTTATTGATTGATTATTTTTGTTTATTTTTTATTTTTATATATTAATTTTTTGTTATCAAATATTTGTCTGTATCCTGACAACTTGAGCAAATCTCCAATCTATGCTCTCTTGCTGTGTGCCTTACTAGAATCCTCCCGCCGTTCTTGCCCCGAGCGGATGTATTGATTATGCATGTCCCGAGCGCTTCACTTCGCGCGTCGCATATACCATTTTGCAAAGAATAAAAAAGATTTTTGTCTTAAAAACTGAAATTTATAAAGATATTCAATAACCTACTTTCATGTTCTTTGTTATTCTGCTTTGGAGACTTGAAAACAAAGGGGAAAAGAATTGGAAAATTGATTGATTTGGTATTGCGAAGTGTATATATAAGATTGGAATAAATCGACAGAATAAAAAGTCACCAAGATGTATAAAAGTTATGTATACATAATATATCTATAATTATCGAAACAAGTAAAAATGACATCAGATTTGAAAAATAAAGTTGGCAATCCTTCCAAGATAACAACACGAATTTCATAAATGAATACCAATTTCTATTGAGCGAGACAACATCCAAAGAGAATTGCAAAACAAATCTTGTGAATTGAAACGATGAAGAACTTTTTTCATATGATATATGTATATATGGACAAAGCACGTCATTCCGTTTGGAAATTAGTTAATCAGTTGTGAAGCTGTAACATCTGGTATTACATTAACCCATTTAGTCCAACTGACCTGATTGGTATGGTATGGTAACTGTAGTGGAGATTGATTAACAACCTAGCTGCAGAGCGTTCTGAATAGCTAGTTCAATGCACGTTCGGTAACTGAATTATGTGTCAATGGGGTTGAATTCATGGTACAAAGTAAGTGATTCGACTGGAACGTTGTAATACAACAAAAAAAATTTAGACATTGGACATTGATGAAGATATCGATCAATTTAAGATGTCCGATTAACTTCGACAAGTTTTATAAGTTCAAAGTAATGACTGCCTTACTTTTCTCTGCGTTCATCACTTAATGAATTCATTCGTTATACATTATACATGAGTCGGTCAAACATGACAGACTTGGAATTTTACTAATATAATTGGATTTTAATACCTTGACGTATATTGTCCAAGGGCGCAGAATCTTAAGCGTATGTGTACACATAAACACATATATAAACGTATATACTTAAAACATCGCGTGCCTCGATGTTGGAACTTTCCGCGCCGAGAAGTTGTAATCTGTTTAGGAACTTTATGTACCGGGAAGCTGAACATTTCATTCGAAAATCGTCCCCGATCGTATTGTCTGCTGGCGACGAGAAAGGCGGGCCATTGTGCTTTAAATTAATTTCGATTTATTGTGTGCCGGTGTATATCTCGCGTATTTTAAAGATGCGAGTTTTGCTCGCGAAGTCGATCGATCGATTCGCAGGGGAGTCGCGAGACCGAGGGAGCTTATTATTGGCACATTTTTTTTGGGACTTGTTGTGGAAGCAATTTATCAATTAGTCAGCGTAATTTCAGTATACAACAATAACGCGTATAGTTTTACCGGTATGAATATGAAAATAACGAACGGATATATTAAATGCTGTTTATTTGAACTGTCAACGCTTTATCGATATGCACAATCGTATATAGAATATATGTATACATATTCAATTTATATTAAAAAATTGTCGACTGAATAATTAATTCGTCAGTCAGTGTTAAATCGTTTGAAGAATAGCGAAAATATTGTTGCTCAACAAGGTAACGACTTTGACAACAACTTTTTAACTGGTATATTTTGTTCTTGCCATATACTCTCATAATGGATTGACATCCAGCTTGAACGCATATGCTTCATCATTGACAACTTGTAGCTATAGCGGTTCATTTTCATATAATAGACTTAAAATATACCAATCAGTATAATACTATATCTGTCACATATATATAGAAAGAATTAATTATATGGTCAGCCCGTATCTCTGATGAGAGCATTACCAAGCTTTGATATAATATCCGTCCTCATATAGACCAGACGCTGCAAACTGAGCTTTTGATTATATCACGTCGTACTAAAATGTGAGCACACTGTCGAATGTGTATACATAAGTACTAGCCCTGTTCTCCTCTAATATACCTAACAAACTGTACCAATATGTTTGAGGTATCACTGATTTTACTGCGAGAAACCATTCAAAAGACTCTTTCAAGATGATAATAACCTACAATAAGCTTCCACCGTAATTCAGCATTTTCTCGTGGTCTATAATCTATCGCAATTATCAACAAGCTTCCATCAAAAACCTCCACTTAAAAAAAAAACGTTCTCGTACGCGTGCGCATTTGAATCTTTGCCACGATCGTATTTTTTAAGGCGGGAGCATCTTCGTGCAGCTCGTAGATAATTACGGGGGTTTCGATAGGATAATTACGCGGGGGAAGTAAACGGTGATGATTAAGGGGGCGGATGGAAGTCTGAACTGTATACATCAGCTTCTATGGTGTGAATGCTACATTTTTAGTCAGACTCCAAATGTGACATGATATATACAAAACATTGTATAAGCTATATATATAATCAATATTAGTTAAAAAAAAATATACTCGTCAAAGTTGACATTACTTTATTGACCAAAACTGATTTCATATGAATATATTTCATATTATAATTCATATGAAAGTTACTAATGTATGCTAATTGAACGACGATAAGAAACATGTCGATTCTTTACTTGGAAGCTAATAAAAAAATTGTATTTTTGTTTCAGATCTGCGTAGCCGAGCTCAAAGATGATCCAAACGTAAGTAAACATTATATTCTAAAATAATTGATTTTAAACGATAAAATGTTTTTTTTTTAGATATAAGCCGATAGTCTGCGTTACCGACAGATGCCATTCGAAACTGAAAACATGTTTAATAGCGTTTTCAGTAATCTGCACCGTCTCTACACCGTGGGCACACTGCCCTAGTGCACATGTTTATTGAGACTGGGCAAACTGCACACGTGAGGAAACGGTGCAGAAACGGTGCAGATTACTGAAAACGCTATAAGGGGGTTCTAAAGTAGAACAGTTATATACGATCTAACCTCAAAATGGGAAAAGTGTAAATAAAAAAGGATCGAAACGATTCTTTTGTTTCAAAATTCAGGCTTTGGGGTGATTTTACACATATCATAAATAATCCCCAAAAAAACTATCGGTGACATTGGAAGGAGGATTGTCCGAAATAAATTATTTTCTCTATTACCAGCAACAAAAATAATTTATTTCGGTTAATTCTCGTTTAATTTTGAACCAATTCCAGCAATATTTTTTGAGGGTTGTAGAATCGCCCTTCCAAAGCCTAAAATTTGAAAAAAATGCAATAATTTTTTATTTTTACTCACTCTCATTGTTGAAAACTTCGGTCGGTAACTGTTCTAGTTTAGAACTCCCTTAAGCTTGAAAACATAAACGATTTTATTATATTGTATACAATTATTCGTAAATTTATCTATTGAGAATTGATTAATTAGTATTTTATTTTTATGTTTGTTGTATGCAATTTTTTATTTTGAAATCAAACGAACGCTTCGCAAACTTTTGAAAAGTCAAGGCATGTATAATATTCGAAAGAAGATGTATCAAAAGCAATCGAACAAAAGTAATTCAATTTAGGTTTACATTGTAATCTTTTAATATTTGGAATTTTGAATCTGCGTGTGCTAAACGTTTATATATGTGTATTTATTTTCAGAACACAGATATCGTGGACAGAATACGAGAGATTCAGTTACATATCGTCTCCCTTGGGAAGTGGCAGGTAAGTTGACAATTTAAAATAATATTTTTCTTTATTATTTTATTTCTGAATTTCAAAACTCTGAAGTGTAAGCAGAATTGTATATATTTATGAAGTTTAGTCGATCATTATTAAATATGTGTATGGTTTATTATTGAACATAATTTGCTAAAATTTTGAAACTATATGATTTTTTCCTGATGTTTTGGTTTTATTAACTTAGAAAATAATAATTTTTCTAAACTGCGAGTCAACGATGAGTTACATTAAACGTATGTAACGTAAATGATTAATTTATCAAAATGTTGATCGAATCAAATGTTGACTTGAAAAATGTAATCAAATGCAGGACACGAGGAAGATAGATTTGATTAATGACTAAATAAACTTTATCGTTTCATATTATTATTTTAATATTTAAAAACGAACAGATTTTAAAAGATGGTGGGCTTGTATTTTGGAGTAAACGCTTTTTGTAAATAATATAAATATCGATAAACTAAATGTGCGTGGCGTTACTATATAAAATTTGACAAATTCACTTGCAAAAAGCACGCTGATTATAAAAAAATTTTAAACAAATTCAATATTATTAATAAAGAAGAAAGTAAACATTTTGCTCTTCAACAATTTCATCAGCAACAACATAAAAATATTTTAAAAGAATCACGAATGACTTTTCCCTATAACTGTCTGGTTTTTGGTGAGAGAATTATCATTTAGATGGTGCAAGGATCCAAAGGTGTATATATATCGATTGTGTATATAAATAACTGAGAATGTAATCGTAAAGAGCGTATTCGTTTATATTTAGATTAACCGGTTAACTTTTATTGAGATTTCTGGTTTACTTATATAGCATCTTTCCAAGATCCCATTGTTGGGACTTTTAAATTGCTCAGTTGATGAAGCCGATTCCTAATCATAAAAAGATTATTCGAGCGATTTGTCAAATGTTGTGCTCCATTTTAGTTCCTACGGAACGCATATGTACATTTCTTTAGGTTGAAACTACAATACATTTCCAATGCAGTAAAGTTAGACACTTTGCTGGTGCAAAAGGTGCATTGTTCACATACTTCATTTCATTTTTAAATCGTTATTATTGGACGATGCTTTAATAACAGTTTCTTTAAAATACGTACTACTTTCGAAAATCGGAAAAGGATCCATGAAATTCTTGAACTGAATCGAATGGCCAAACTAGACTAATGCCACGAAGCAATTCAAACGAGCAGGTCGAGGTTAAGTTTATTTTCACATTTCTTTTGGGCTTTAAAATAAAATGCGCTTGAATTCAGTACGTTCAAGAATTTCAATATCACCATATACATTTTTCTTATATATTAATTCTGTACAAAATCATTAAAAACCTAGGAATAAAATTCAAGTTTTTTAAGTTCATATTTTCATATTTAAATTTTCAATTTAACAATTGTTGTAAATACAGAATATAAAGAAATTATTTTTCTTTTTGAAATTTCGAAAATCCTAAATTGTAATAAATCAATCGAAGCCAGGAGGGAAAGAGTAATCGCATATAAGTGATATAAAGTGAATTATAGCGAGCGAGAGGGTCATTTAATAAGAGAAGGAGAAAAAGAAAGTCTTTGGTATTGTGCGTGTAAAAAAATGGCTTCATAATAATTCGATTTTAAAGTCTCGTGTGGCATGAGCAATGCGGCAACAAGGTCACTTGCACGCATCGTTTGGGTAACACAATATTCTAACTTACCGACGACGAGCGCAACTATATGTGAACTTTCGTAACTTTCTCACTCGACCAACGACATTCCTGCCATTGATTACGTACTCGTTGTCATTTTTACAATTATTGATAATTACAGAATGCGTAAAAATATGATAAATAAATAAATATTCTTGGACCGTTAAATTAGCGTCCTAATATATAGATCACGGGATTAATTTTTCATCGGTTTGTTTTAATGGCAGATTTTGTAATTTTTGTAATTTTTAATTTTTAATTTTAAGTGTTAAAATTAGGACAGTTATTATGAAACAACTCAAGACAATATTAATCATTTTTGTCCATATGTTTTGTCCCTCAGTCGGATACAAAAAAGACATCGTTACGATTGGATATAGGAAGTATATTGGGACTAGATACTTTAAAAACAAAGTATATGAAAGTCAGAAGAACTTTATGTCGTGAATGTCATTGAAAGGTGGCGGTCAGCAAAGTTCGGCCATTAATGAAGTAGTATAAATTTACCGTCGTTGTATTTAACTTTGCCCAAAATTGCCTCGATTTCGCCTGGCCAGTCGTCCTCCGGGGAAATTGAATTCCTTCCCAATTAGTTCACCGTTAACATTATTTCAATGCACACCCTCCTTTGCTTTCGACGCGCCTCCCAGAGAATTGATCGGTTTCGGATCGCCAGGTACCGCGATTTGGCGCATTACCAACCCGCGAAAGCTGCAGCGCCCGTCGTCGTGGTCGTCGTCACGACATCGATCGGCTGGAGAAAAGACGCTCGGGAACGAACCTCGCAATTGTGTTTGTGTATATA
>JAPYZR010005852.1:0-10356 GCA_030522945.1 Trichopria nigra
AACACTAAAAAAATGGGTGTAAACACTAAAAAAATTGGGGTTTACACCCAATTGGGTGTCATTTCGGACACCGAATATATTTTTTTCTGTGAGGGATGTTTTCTGGAATACCTTTGTATATGGACGTATAGACTTCGTTCGAGGTCTGGGTACGCCTTTATAATAAATAAAAAAAAAAAAAAATATTTTTTCATGTTTTGTTTATTCATTCCCCAGCGGAAAAACTGACCTACTTTCAATCTGCATTGTATGGCGCAGTTGCACTGTAGAATATTATAAATGTGATGCAGTGAGCGAGTCTCACGGTTTTTTATGCTCTCGGTTTATAAATGGCTCCTTTTAGTGCATTACAAGATTTGCTAGTATATTCTGATATTACTGCCGATGAGTTTCTTTATTATATTCGGGATGAATACATGCATATGGCTCTGTATAATAATTTTGGCGATTGCACCATTTCCATGCAGCCAACGGCTGACATGTAAAGTCGCGAATTGAATGGATCCACACAGCATTTTTTTCGTGGAAAGACAAATTACCTTAAAAAAGTTGTATTTTAAAAAACTAATTTTTTTGCTCTGATTATTTATAATTAAACAGTGATCATTATATTATTCTCCCTGCTAGTCGTATACGAAATTTTGATAAAAGCAAAGCTACAAAATTTGTAATGTCTTCAAATATTTATAGTATATATATATATACTTATCAAGTAAATAATAGTTACCAAATTTTGAAATATTCATAAGCTTGACATCATCCAAAAGTGTTTTATTAATTTTTGAAAGTTTGGTTTTATCAACTAACTTTTTTTTTTAGTTTATGCATAAAAATGGCGTATTTGTAACTGATGCGCGTCTCACTAAGAAAAAGACGAATAAGCTAGAATCGCATCACCCGAGTTTTCATGTACCAAAATATAAATTTTGATTCCATGCTTTTATATTGCATGTAGAAACAGAACGATTCTTGACTATAGAGGTTAATGGTAAAAACTATTACAACTGGGAACTTTCATTGAACCTAAAATTTGTGATGCTCGTAAAAGTGACTTCTGTACTTTGGCAGTTCTTTTTTTATGTTGTATACATTTTATGTTATCTTGCCATTTTAAAAAGTTAAAAAACAAATGGAGTGTAAAACTTTAATTTGTTGCCTATTTACTATGTAGGATAAACAAAGATACGTATTATTAACGTATTTGCTCTCAATATTTGCCGATAGCGTGTTTTTATAAATTATAAAACGCTAAATTATTTTTAGACTTTACTATTGTATTTACGAATCGCTAGTCGCTAGAAGAACAACACGACTGTACTTGCAATTAGCAAGGATAAACATTTATCCCTATATAGGCTTTTATCGAGTTCGCCCGCGCTGGTCAGGTTACCGTTATTCTATGTGTCTCTTCTTTCTTGATCTGCGCACCATTCGGGACGGAAAGGTTATTTTGTTGCACCCTCGTTTGTAACTATAACGATGTGCACTTCTATCCCAGGAAAATAATAGCTCGCGTTATATATAAAAAAAAAAAAAAAGAAAAAATAGAATTTAAATTCCACAGAACACCCCATACTTTACATTCTACATTACTCGAAATCGAACAAATAATCCTTTTGCCTTTACGTAATAATTATACATCTCACCTCGTAATTTGAATCGAATTTATATAAACTTTTGATTGGAAAATAAAAAAAAAAAACTGTTAACGTTTAAAAAAAATCAAATAAATTAATTGCCCATCTACCAATAAAACTTTTATTTGATGATTAAAAATAGATTCGAAATTATTGCATGGATACACGTCATAATTTTCTACCATGTCAAATACTTCATGTGATTATATTTACAATATTCTTAATTAGTTTTAAAAGTTAACCACAAAATTTTTATTAATAAGTCGAAATTCATACGTCACATAACCTTCACGAGCGTGCGATGTTCTGATCACCGAATTCCTTATATTTCTCATTCTCTCGTGTTATTCGTATCATCACGCATCACTTTCATGTACCATCAAAGCCATAAGAATTAATATACTCTTCATATAGTCCTGTCACGAAATGCTCCGCAGATACCAGAAATTCTTATAATATTGCTTTAACAATTTAACGACTTTTTCCCTCAGAAACTTAAATAAAAAAATTAATAAATAAAGAAAAAAGCATGGTTATAATAAATCGATTCTTCAATAATTTCCTAATAACATTTAAATCGGGATAATTAATTAATTAAGATAATTAGAACAATTTCTCTCGTAAATTGTAAGCACTCCGTCTAATAAAGAAAGTATATACACTCGAGTTATCGCCCGATCAAAACATGTCTTATATTGCGGATATGTAATCTTGACAATAAATTACAGAAAGACCAAAAAATGACCCGAGATAAGAAAAAATTTCCAGAACCAGAAGACAATAAACTATGATAGAAAAATTGTCTTGCATGTGTTGTTTTCGTCAATAATTCGTTAATAAAATGTATGGTGTCTCTCTAATTAAGAATTCTTTCGAGTGACCAAAGTCAATACTTGGGTCCAACCTACGATATGGTACGGTATGGTACGGGTAGAAGCTCATCATTAATTTAAAGAAGGTCTGCAATTTAATATTTTTCTAAAAATCACGTTAAACTTCTGTGAAGAATGTAAGAATCACTTTATTATTATAGGCAAACTTTATGCTTTTTTCAAATGAAATCCATACGATTATTACTTAAAAATGTCGAATTGTAGTTTCGAAAGAGTTAGAAATGCACTCTTAACTGATACATAATATCGGTTAGTATGGCTTTTAAATGTATCATTGTCGTCACGACTGTAGGTTAGGTTATTACCAAATGTTTGTAAGCACTAATTATTGGTAGGATAAGATGTGAAACGTGAATTTGTTAAAAAGGCTGCCAAGACATTATTATACAATATTTCACTACAGCTACAGGATATAGGTCAATTTTACTTGCTACTCTAGACCATTGCAGTTCAACGAGTAAGGTTTATCATCATCCCTCACAGAACAACACATAACAATTAAACATATAATGCCACACTATCGCAACACAATGGACCTTGTGAACGGACGTATCGGCGGTCTAGCCATATATAGCAGGCGCACCGAATACATGTAGCGCCCAGTAAACACGAATTGTAAAATTATGTCAAAATGTTATCAATATGTTCATGGAGTGTTGAAATTACGACATTTTGACATCGTTTTACAGTTCGTATGTGCTGGGCTGTCTGTAATGAACTCAGGGCGCGCCGACCATGGAAAACTCGATTATGGAAATTATATATATATATATATATATATTATACCAAATTCGGAAAAACGTTACTCGATGATGATTCGAGCTCGCGTGTTGGGTGCTTTCTTTAAGAGTCTAGCACGTTAACTTTACTATATATATATATATATATATATCTTCACAAGACATTTAATTAAGATGATCAGGAGTATAATAAGGTATTATATTTAGTAAATGAAGTTCATATGATGGCCATGTGACACTTTTATTCCAAATTCATTGCCCTATTCCGTTGCAATGAGTTTCTGTATGTAAAAATGCAATTATCGCGAATGAAGATTCTTTGGAATAGAAAGCTTCCGCATTTATGTTATTATAATAATATCAGTTGCACAGATCACGATGGTTTTAATAAATTATTCAAATCGCTGCACCATTTTTCGATATGCGTATAAATAATAAAAGGATGAATAATTAAAAAAATCTCTCGGCTTTTGAATAAATATGCTTATGAATAATAACGTAATTTAATGTGATGAACAGTAAAAATAGTAAAAAGAGTAAAAGTATAGCAAATATTCACTAATGAAAAATATCTATGTATAGTAAAATTATACCCTTAAAATGTGTAGATTTCAAGAAATATTCAGATCTTTCAGGGAAATTCCCTTGCAACTTATCGACAATGGAATGCAATGCAATTGTATAGCGGTTATAATAGGTAGTTCATGACCGTCAGCATGAAATAACGACAGTTTTACCTTTAAACAAATTCATTCTGTATTTCTAGGACACAAATGTAACAGCAATTTGTAGGAAAAAAAAATCATAAACAATAAGATTTGAAGAGAATTCAAGCCGGATAGAACGAAGCAGCCGCGAAAATATAAAAATGAAATTCGATACTTGTCGTTCGAGCGAGCATACAAATTGTTCCCGGTCGCAAATTGGTTAAATTTTATGACTTGCTCGTTGTTACAAAATGCCGAACGCGAGAGCGAACGAGCAACAATCAACAGATGTATAGTTTTTATCGTTACCAATCGCAATTACAAACATTCCACTTAAGCCGGGTATGCACGCTTCAACGCTCGTTGTAATATCGTACTCAGTCCGTAATGGGCGTCACTGCGAAGTCTATAAACCCACCCAAATAGTCCTACCGAAAGAATTTTACCACTACAGTTACGCAACTAAAATGCCGTCACTTTTATTCCTCTTTTAAAGAACCAATCGGCTAAAGTACTTACCTTTCTGCAGACCCCGAGAGTGAACAGTTATAAAAAGCACAAATGAAGATGTCGTTGCCGGCGAATTAAATGAATTTCTATTTTTAACGCTTAACAATTATTTCTGAAATCAATGAACAATCGCTTGCGGATAAAGATGTAAAAATTACTTTCATCTATTATACAGTAACTCGCTTCGCTCGGGCGACAATCTCCGCTCGTGCGGGAATGACCTATACATAATAGCGCACTTTGTATTATTTTAATATGACATGCGCAAAATCAAGTGATGGGAATTTGAAAAAATTGTTTTTAGAATTTTTCTCGTGAAAAAAAATTATAAGCATAAAAATCCGACAGTTTACTACAGTCCACGCTGTTTTCGGAGACTCTGGTGGTGACGTTATATACATTTCCAAATATGATGAAAAGTTCAACCATTTTATTTTTGAAGAAATATTTGTTTAAAATAAGAGACGGAACATTGAAGATTGCCTAAATTTCATAAAGGTGAAATAAAAAAATATATTTTTAAAGAGATAAGAAAAAGTTGTTCCAGTTTTATCTAAAGTTTATGTGTGAAATTGTCACGCTCAGACTGCACGAATTCAGTTCTTGCAGAAAGAGTGCGGCGATGAGCTTATCTCAGGAAAATTGTATTCTTAGCCAACGAGATCAGCCGTCATACGTTTTCTTTTCGAAAATTAAATTCTAGAAAAGGTTTCCGCCGGAGACAACATTGTCGCTGCAAAGTACGAAACTACTTTAAACTCTTTTACGACCTTCTGTGCAGTTTGGAAAAACTGCATTCACTTGCTTCGAACATTGCGATTTGATTTCATAATTCTATATATCGACTGTTATCACGTATAAACAGTCAAGTCGGCGTTTTATTTATAAAAATTTTCATCTATTATTTCAGTATTTCTTATTTTTATTTGATTATGTAACATTTTATTATTGTAATTAGATCTCAGATTTTTTTTTAAGCGCGTATATGTATTTACGATTATAATTGAAATTTTTGGTATGTTACTTTGTATTTTGCATTTTGCAAAGTATACTTTCCGAGCTAGTATAACACGAAATTAATCAAATTTCAAATTTTATAGTATGTCAGTCATATTAGATTCGCTGTTTTGAATTCTTAAAATCTGGATCACACTCGTCATTAACAGCTAAAAAATTCTCCAGTATCCACTTTCGTGTACTTCAACCAAGAGGGAGACGTTACATGCATAAAGATGAGCTTTATAAGGGTAAGAATTTTTAGCTTAATTCATACCCTTGATGATATGCACATTATAAACATTTTCAACTCTTAATATATTACTATGCAATAAACTTATCGTTAGTTACGGATGGTTTCGCTTATGTGTGTGCAACAAAAAAATAAAAATAGAAAATAACTGCATGAAAGCTCGCAATAAAAAACGACTGCACACAAGTTCTTTGAAACGCTCACGTGTATGTGTGCGAGACGTACGTCTCCCGCTCCAAGTCATCAATCTTGTATATATATACCTTTACGTGGTCAAGTATAAAGCCTGAAGTATTCTATTTATAAATATAGTAGTTGATTTTAAATATATTGCTGAAAGTATAAAAATTACCGTAAGAAAATACAGGTGATGCCAAAAATTGTGCACATCATTTTGGTCTGTAAATAACACTGTAATGTAATTTATGTGTACATAAGGTGCATTTATCTTTTGAGCAAAGTGTAACACAAGATAGATGATATTCGAATAAAAAAGTATAGTATAAATATATGTATATAACGATTTTTTATGGACATTACTTCGATTATATGTATATAAAATTTCTACTAGGGTTACTTTCAACCGATTAAATGTGATCATATTATGGGGCTTCTAAATAAATGCCGTCGGAAAGCGGTGGCGCTTAATATTTGCACGGTTAACATCAAATTGGTATGACGTATATCGATCGTGCCAGACGTACTCTGAGAAAACCACTTAAAGCATGACAGATGAATTAATGCTTGGGCGCTTCACTCGTCAGTTGATGTCTATTCCATTCGAACGCCCGTAAAACTGCTCGTTTATTTCTGCGCCTGTCGGCGATGTAAAACCAGAAAAATGTTAAAGGCTCAAACGGCGCTGGAATTATCGCACTTTTATTGGATTTTATTATTTGGCATTAAAGGCCGATACTTTCTGACTGAAGCGCACTATCAATATGTACTGCTTCAATTATTTCGGCGATTTCCGACAAAATTGTTATCAATCCAGACACACCTTGTCCTAGAACTGACGAATCATGCATATTTCAGGACTCGATTCTTCTCTAAATTCCAAGTCAACCGCTTCTTTATAAAAATTTGATTTGATGCGAAACATTTCAACGACGTGTTATCATAGATGAAATATATATATTTATTTTTTTTTTGGTTTTAATGAAGAAATGTCACTTTTTTGAAAAAGTGGCTGAATAATTTCAAGAAGATTCGCTCAAAAAAAAGAGAAAAGATTAGTACTCATTTTTCCCAACACCTCCGCGAGGAGTACGGTTTCTCTCTGTGTGGCATTACAAAAGAAATATACCCGATAACTAATCTCCAACAAGTAAGACTGTCACAACTGATGATTAATCGAGTATTTTTTTCATGCTTTACTTTCTTCCGAACATTGCACATAATTTTGCGAAAGAGATGATTAAGCCAATAAGATTCGAAGAAACTTTAAAATTGAGATCTTATATATACATATATAGATATCGTATGTCAATTTCATTAGCGAGAGAATTTTTATAGGAAAGTGAAGTTTTAAGTGATTCGTCTTGTTTGTTTCGGCTGTTTATTTGAAATGTGTTTCTTGCGACTTCGGCAGACGTATTTGCTAGCGTTGCGTGCAGCCCACGTAAATTCTAGTTTCGAAAATGAAAAGTCTTGCAAAGTGAGGGACTTCGATCCCGCAAAGCTTTCAGAGACTAGCCCCATCCCTCTCGTAAAGCTTCCAGGCATCCCATTATTATTCGACAATTGCCCATGCGCGCTCTTCAAATAAAGCGATTTCGTTTTCGGACTTTATGTACGTATCTTGTGAGGTCTCGACTGAGGCGACGAAGAGGCGACGACGAGGCGAGGGAGTAGAAAAATGAGAGTACAAGAGAGAAAAGTTTGGAAGGTTCGATGTGATAAATTTGCATTTGAAAACAGACGCACGATTTCTCTCTTTCTGCACATCCTGGACGGAGAAATAGCGTGGCTTTTACCTCTGCACAAGAAAAAAAGAAGAAGTTAGATTTAGATTCGCCGTGCTTTATATTCAATAAGGCTTATTTTGGGAAATGGTTTTCTTCAAATTTACAATTTGTTTGTACATACATACTTTGCAATACATATTTTGCAATTGCATACGATTAATATATGTATATATTTCCACGAGATAATGTAACGTGTCATTATCGCACGATACTCTCGCGGTTTGCGATATTATATGTAAAACCATATAATTCTATTATATATGCATGTGTTCATATAGGTACGATGTATAGCACTTCTCTCATAACCTGCGGTCAGGGCAATTATAGTATTCATTAGTAACTTGAAGATTGTTGATAAACTATTTCTACCCTACATTATACATATTGCTTAATCTTCTAGATTAACAATTAGGACTTATTAGTATATGTAATAAAGGGGAGAGTATATGCTGTTTGGTATTTCTTAATGTGATGATGCCTCTGATATAAATAATACCTACTAGTAGTGATAGTTCCCAACAAATTTTTGAGCGCGCTTTCCGAATTTTTGAAATATTTAATTTCTAAGGTTGCAGTTCGGAAGATGTTGGAATTTTCCCAACCTTATCGAGTTCGTGAAAACAATAAGGTATTCTTTAATGTCCTTATTTTGAGATTTTCTTTCATAATGTTCAAGTAGAATTTTAATCACTGCATCCATCTTGATTTGCAATCTATCCTACGACAATGGTTAAATATTATTTATATCGTAAATTTAAGTGACATAAATTTACATAAACTTGCATGTGCGTAACTCTCCAGTAGAAAGCACTCATAAAATAGAATAATACTTAAGGGTGCTCTAAAGTAGAACTTTCCACTCTAAGAGTTATTCGATTTCACAATATCATTATCAACATCATTGAAACATTACCCCTACGGAGAATTATTTGCCTACGCAATGACAGAACAATATTCAATAAGTTTATATGACATCCTATAGTGAATTGAAAAGAATACTAGTGAAAGCATGTAAGCCAAGCGATGGCACTAAGCGATGTACAGTAGCAACGTGCGGACAAAAAGCACACGTTAAACTCTTCCGAGTTAAAATAAAGTCGCTAGAAAGAAGATTCGTAGAGTAAAACGCATCCCATCCGAATGAATTTTCCACGTGAAACTTCGATTTGCACTCTAAAGAGCAGAACTTTTGCTGCAAGAAGTTTAGAAAGTACACTAACCTACTCGCGAAAATCGCGAATCTCAAAAACTGTGAAAACCTGTATTCGAATGCTAAAACTGTTGAAGGAAGAAGCACTTGGTTGAACGGATATTATATGCACGAGAGTTTTCAAGTATTTACATTTATGCACGATGGAAGAAAGTCACACTGTCTGGAAGAATAGCACGGCAAGCGTACGTATATACATATATATGTGTAGCTTCATGGAGTTTTTTTAATTAATTCAGAACAACCTTGGAATGTAATATTCACCTATTATGTTATTCACACGTTATTATTATTTATTTTACATATATGAAATGATATAGAATTATATACCTATAATATACCCTGGTAGAAATCTGTCTAGTTTTCTGTTACACTGGCCATTTATCATATACCTTTAACATGGGAAAAAAGCAAACTGGATAGACACTAGCCAAAAACTGGACTCATTTTCTACTAGGGTAATTGTATATCGTTTCTTTATAATAAAATGTATATAGTATTGACCATTTTCTATGAAAAATGTACTAAAATATTTACAGATCATTAGAGTTTACGAGTTTTCAGACGGGCAAAAGTTATATTAGTTTTGCGGTAGTTTAACGTTGTGATATTATAGATATAGAGTAGTAACTCTCAATACTCGTAATTTAACTAATACTTACTAAAATATATGGCTGTCATTTAATATCCTTAAAAACGTAATGTTTACACTTTAAACCTATAATGCTCGTAAATGAGGGGGTCGACGAGAAATCATAAAATATTTCTATTGATTTTTCTTGTGAATACCGGTACTGCAATATTTCGCGAGTACAAGTGGGCTTCCTATTAAAATGCTCGATGCCTTTATTCAGATTATAATAGACTATTTCAAAACGAATATAAGCTCCGGGGGTGAAGTGCATCAAAGTTGACAACCGCGCGGAATAAATAAATAAATAAAGTTGAAAATTCATTTTTCTAGTATATAATAAATTCGCATTGATTATTAAAAAAAGGTTACATGTTTGTTACAAATTTGTCTAAAATATACTACAAGCATAATCTTTTCCGTAATATTCACGAGGTACGTAACACCCAATATTTTAATCAATCCTGGATTATACTGGGTGCATCTCTGGCCCGGTAATCCTTAGTGTAGTCCACTACTTAATATCTGGACACTCTGAAAGAGGATTTCGGCAAATCCGAAATATCGATCAATCTTACACATCAGAAAACCCTCCCGTACCTCATTCATAGTTCCGCTTGACATCTTTCGTTATGAAGTAAAAAATTAAACATTAACCCTTTGTGTCACGCATTTTATTTTGAGTCCAATCGGCTTGAAATTTAGTACTCGGAGGTTTTCGGGGTCGCTGATTACGATTCCACCCTCAAAATTTCAAAATTAAAAATGGCGGATCCAATATGGCGGACCAAAAATGCAAAAATTCATTCAAA
>JAPYZR010005853.1:0-10356 GCA_030522945.1 Trichopria nigra
AAAATCGAGTTTAAGGTCAAGATTGTTGGTACCATTGGATGGCCCCCTCTATCCCCTTCAACTTTTGTAGAGGTCATTTTTTGATATCATTCATTTTTAGAGAGGTATCTGCGTGGTCGGATTAAAATGAAACACCCTGTATATATATATATATATATTGTATTTTTTATGTGCTCATAATCGTGATGATTACACAGACTTCTTAATTACATCACAATATTTTTACAATTACACATCATTCCTAATATACTAACTCCTAATACATTTCACATTTATACATCCTAATTTATTCCCCTATTTCCCCTTTGCATATATTTCTTCTTTCTCATACCACGTTTAATTACAAATTTTACACTCTTTCTAAATTCATTCATTCATTCATTCATTCATTCATTACCTCTCTCTCTCTCTCTCTCTCTCTCAGTAAAAAAAAACGAATTAAAATGGATTCAAATGCATTAAAATGGATATAAAATGAATCAATTTCAATCCACTTTAATCCATTTTAATTCGTTTTTTGACCTTTCAATACATTTCCGATTACTGGGCCCTCTCTCTCTTCCGCATACTTATTTACATTTCATCTCTTCTTTATTCCTCCAGAACATATTTCCTATGTCTTCATTACCACCTCGCGATCATCTGCAGTTTCTTCCCCTGTCTTTTTCGACTCATTCTTTTATATATTCTGAATTTCCATTAATTCGAGGAACTTAAAATTTTATGCCGTTCATAGTATTTTAAAGTAATTGAAAAACGATTCTGGAGTTTCATGGGACTGGATAGGATTTTTAAACATTTTTTATTTCACTTCCTTTTAATTAATACATTCAAAATATAGTGGATAAAATAAAATTGAAATATGTAACGTTAAAAAACGTACTCAAACCAATCCAAATCCAACAAAGAAATTTTACAATTATTATTTCTCAATTCCGTCAAATTTCATGATTCAATTCAATTTAATTTAATTGAATAGTTATTTTATATAATTAAAGCATTGGAAGGAATTAAATAATAATCCTGGAATTTCATGGGATTGAATGGAATTCGATATTTCTGATAAAATGTCACTATTTTAATTCCATCTTATACTGCACAAATATAAAATAAAAAGGAATAAAAATGAACTTATTCTATGAAGCCCAATTAATTCCATGACATTCCAGAATAATTATTTAACTCGCTTCAATTATATACGAATTGTGTAAATTTAATAATATTCAATTGAATTGAATGTGAATCCCTGCGAATCCTTCTTAATCCAATTTTTTAACTTTTAATCCTGTTTCGTTTACTGAGTATATAATAATCCCGAAACTTTATATGGGTTTCGATATCTCGTAAAATATGTATATTCTAATTCAATCCTATACTATACACCAAAAATAGAATAAAGTATGGAATTAAATTTTTAATTTTTGAATTCTTTTTAATCTATTGTTTACAATCACCTGCAGTCATTCGCGGTTTGGTATAATAGAAACGATCCTTTAATACTCGTTTTAATCTCTTTTTGAATGTTTAGAATCGATTCACACGTATTAAATATTCATTACTGCATCTCCTTATACACATAATAGATGGTTTTATCAACTCCAATTTACATCCGAATCGCTAACTTTATCGTTAATTTTATTCTCCATAATATGCCTAATAAATGGACAAACAATAGGTTAGGTACTAATGGATTCTCTCTCTGTATATATATATATATATATATATATATCTGAAATCCACCGCACGTATCTCGTTCATCACTTAAAGCTCGGTTCGGAACTATAAAATATATAGCGTTTGCCGCACGTACATATCGCGAGCATATAATCAAGTATATATATATATATATATATATATATATATATATATACCACCGAGATTGTTTGTTTGGCCCTTTTTCGATAGTAAGTAAATCTACACGGCATCTCGCAGACCCTGTAATGAACCGTCGATGATAAAGTACGGGTTGGTACGTTTAACGTCGTCGAAACGGCCCCATTGGGTCTTGATTTACAGGTGCCTTTGGAAATTCCTCAATTTTATTTTTTATTTTGTTTCCACCAATGCGTAAATATCACGGAAGAAATCATTAATATCGAGAAAATCGAAATGATTAAAATATGCCTTTAATAAATTCAATTTCTGAAAACAATTTCCGATTCGTTTCATCCCGATAAGCGAGGTAAAAAGTTGGAGGGAATGAGTACAAAAAGTATTCTTTGAGGCTTCATGCGAGGCAGATTCTGGGCTTATTTTTCGATTTCGTTTTTGTGCCCTCGAAACATAAAAGAAATACGTAAAAATAGATCATGTGTAAGTATACAAAACTACCAGTGAACCTAAAATTCTAGGATAAAAAGTTATTACCTCCCATAAATCGTTGGAAACCAGATGTCATCAAAGAAGGCCCCTCGATTATATAAGGAAATGCATATAATAGGGGGAACGGCATCTTCCTCAAAATGAATTATTTTTTAAAGAGAATTTATTTCTGTGTTACATAAAAATGTAACAATCATGATTTACAGTGTCCAACTACGCAAAAAAAGCGTAAAATTTGTTATTCGTGATTTTCTTACTTTTTGGTATAGTTAGACGATGTCAATCGAAATTCTCATATTTTTATGTAAAAGAGAAATGAATTCTCTTTAAAATGAAAAAAAAATTTGTTTGGATACGTTAAAATTGGATACGTTAAAATTTGGATACGTTGAAAATTGCAGTTGAATGTTCAAGGAAGATGGCCCCTGTGTTTAATGCATTTACACATAATCCAGGTGCCATCTTTTGTAGACATCCGGTTTCAAACGATTTATCGTACGTCCTGGCTGATTTTACGAGAATTTTGCATTTTCTGGTAGTTTCTTGCTTGAATGAACTACTTTCCTGTATTTTTTATGGAATATTTTGAGTGCACAAAAAAAACGAAAAAGTGATTTTAACAATTAAATTACATTTTTCAACCTTATTTTACTTACATATATGAAAATAAATATTTTTACTGGAAAGATCATCAAAAAATCTATAAAATCCACATCGCATATGATTTTTTTTAACTCATATTCTTTTACGAAAAAATAATAATAAAATCAATGATTACGAAAATGAAAAACAAAAAATTAAAATGTACTCTAAAATTTTGACAAATCGATATTTTTATTGATCTAAAAGTAATTAGAAGTAATAAAAAGTAAACGTGACCCACATTCGCGTCTTATTGATTTCCGTAAATTTTGTTTTGTACCTGTCGATGTTTACTGTTAAGCGTGTATAACATAACCTCACTCGGTAAAATACCGGCATATATATAAGGTAATTCCAAAGCGATTTATCGCCTCAAAATCACCTTGACTTTTAACGTTCAGCGAGCGGAAAGGAATCCCGCACTTTATATCTTCATTAACGCTTAAGCATCCATCGAGATCAAAGAACTCGAAGAGTATCGAAAACGACGAAGAAATATAACCGGACGTAAATAAACCGTATTATATAAGTTATATTCCCAATACATTTCTGTTTTCCGCTTCTTTATCGATAATCGATTAACTGCTACTGGATAATTGATTGAAAATGCTTTGTTTTAATTTATAGAATAGTTTCTTGATAATATCCAATTTATCTTCTTTATAAACACCGTAAAGCGATAAAAATCGTTGAAAGACTAATTGTTCATCGTCGACAAATTGAATTAACGCATTTTATCAACCATCTGTTAATGGACGCATTGCGCGCATTTTAGGTTATGTTACGCGTGAACTCCCAAAAATGGCAAATTTCGAAACCTCGCGATCGACAATGAGAAACGCGCACGGCGTTGCCAAATCTATCCTTGATACCGAGTGAATCAAATCCAACACTCTGTTTTGACGTCAAATAGGGATTTTTAAAATCTAACTCTCATCGCATGTAGAATAGGACATCTAAATTAGAAAACTTTGAATTTGGTATAAATATGGTAAAACACAAACCTCGTAACTCCAAGTGCAGGAGACTCCAGCGTGCTTCCTGACGCACCGTCCCAATTCGACGTCCTCGTGGGTGGTGTAGAGATTCTTCAGGCACGATTTGATGTGCGGCACTATCCTCTTCAGGGTCTCCCTGGACAGAATGACCCCGGGCCCGCCCATGCAGAAATTTTCGTCGTACTCCAAGGACAACAATCCAAACTCTTCGGAATTGCCGCGACCTGCCTGACCGATGTAGGCCGGCTTCCTGGAGTCCACCGATCGCAGCAGCTTCTCCAGCCTGTCGGTGCGCACGTAAACGTCGTCGTCCGCCCTGAGAAACCACTCGAATCGATCCCCGTAACGATTCCACATGTATTGCAGCATGAGGAAGGACTTTTTCTGCGGCGGATAGCTGTCATCGACTCGTGGAAGCGCGACCAGAGGAAGTCCCGGGCAATTTTCCGGAGGCTTCGAGGCCCCCGAGGAGAAGAAGGCGATTTTACCCGGCACTTGACTTCCCCAGGTCTCGTAAACCGCCTTGGCTCGGGTACTCAGATATTTCTCAGCCGTCATCACGCCCACGAACACGAGGCCCTGGGCGTCGATCGGGGGTTCCGCCCCGTCCCTGATGGCCTCCTTCAAGGCTCGAACCCGTTCCGGATCGTGGGCATTTTTTAGCTCGCTCCAATTACCGGCTCGGAACCTACCGACCGGTCCGACGACCTGGCGATGATCGCGGAATATCAGAAAGCCCAGAACGTAGCCCAGGACGAGGCCCAAAACGGCGCTGGCCAAAACGCGTCGTTTGCGCATCACTGGGCTGCCTCCGTCACCTCTCTTCCTGGCGACGACGTTCCTCCAGCGTCTCGCTGATGGCCAAGTGCTCACTTCCGGCTCCTCTATCCGACCTGGCCATCGTTTTATTCCCTGTAGGAGTCTTCAGGAAACCGCCCAGTACCCACCGGCAATCGTCGGCAAAAAAGTCCTACGTGCCCACCCAACAGCTTGCATCGGTCCAAAAGTCAGATATCAATAACCGCGATGGATTCGAAAATTTGCTTAAAAATTCTTCTTTCTTGCATTCCTGAAGAGACACCAGTGATGCATTCTCGCGCTGATTGGATTCCGTTCCCCGAAAACCTCCGATGCATTATTACGAAGGCCTTGGCGTCGTCGGGTCGAGTTTTTGTTATCCCGGGCATCGATCAATGGCCAACTCGATTTAGCTTTTCTTTAAATTTCACGTGCTTTTTCCGTTCATTCCGTCTCTGTCCATCAGAGAGTCGACGACCCTATAGGAAGTAAACGACTGCGCTTCTAGAAAAGTGAAACTGTAAGTTTCCCACGTCGAATGAAACCAGATACTTTGTAAATAAAATGATGCTCTTCACGCTGCCGATAGCCTTTGGCTTCCAGATGGCCCGATGCGACGAATACGGAGAAGCCGCGATCGCTTAATGACCTTTTCCTTGCCAAGGTATTCGAATTTTACTTTGGAGTTGATGACGCTCTCCTCGGCGAGCGCTTTTCTGAAAGATTGAAAAGACGGATGTTAATTAGAGTGTTAGCCAATTTTTTTCTTTTTATTTTTTTTTTCTTAATTAAATTGAGTATCGGGTAAGAATTACGGACTTTTTTACTCTCATTTACTTGAGTCGAATTGTTCGATTGGAATAAAAACGAAAATGCTTGAATATGAGAGAGTAAACGTTGTTTGAATTCATACTACAAAGGAAATTAATTTTGAAAAATATTGACAAATAGAACATTAAACTAAAAATTAAATTTGAAATTTCTTAATAATGAAGAAAATTATTGATAGTTTCAAACGGTTTATTCGCTAATTACTTAATATGTTGATTGCATCGAACGAATTAAGTGTACCGAATCAATCGACTTAATTTCATGAATTGAATGGATTGATCGAATCGATTGTAACAAATCAATCGGACGAATTTGAATGATTTGAATGAGTCAAGTGAACCATTTCAATGAACTGAATTAAATAAATGGAAGAGATGGAATGGCCTGAATATATCCAATGAATAGATTGAATCAAAGAAATTTAATCGAATAAATCGGATGAGTTAAACGATTCAAGTTTATTGCAGGTATCAATCGAATAAATCAATTCGAGCAATGGCATCCAAAAATCGAATTAATCAAATGAAATCATTGATTGAATTGATCAATCAGAATGTATTCGAATTAAAATAAATCGAATTTACCGATTGAATCAATTTATATTCAATTGAGAATAAAAGGACTGAATTGAATATTGCTGAAAGGATTATTAAATATATAATAAATCGAATAAATCAAATTGATCGAATGACTTACAAATCGAATCGAATGAATGATTTTAATATTTTGATTGAATCGAACGAATGAAGTGCATTGAATCAATCTACTGAATTTATTGAATTGAAAGGATCGATCGAATCGATTGGTATAAACCAATCGGATGAATTTGAATGATTTGAATGAGTCAAATGAATCGTTTCAATTAATCTTTCGAGCTAATGAAATCAAGCGAATGAACGAATTGAATTAAATAAATAGAAGAGATGGAATAGCTTGAATATATCGAATGAATGGATTTAATTAAAAAAGATTAATCGAATAAATCGGATGAGTTAAACGAAACAAGTTTATTCCAGGGATCAATCGAATAATTTAATTCGAGCAATGGCATCCAAAAATCGAATGAAATAATTGAATTGATTAATCAGAATGTATTCGAATTAAAATGAATCGAATATACCGATTGATTCGATTTATATTCAATTAGAGAATAATAATAGACTGAATTGAATATTACTGAATGGATTATTAGAGATTTAATAAATCGAATACATAAAAACGATTAATCGATCGACCTAATTATATATTGACCAAGACGAATTAATCGATTCAGTCGAATAAATCGACTAAATGAAATAGTTATATCAGATCAAATAAATAAATAATTTTTTTTACCTTACATTTTCTCAATGAGCCGAATAAATCGATGGATTGAATCGATCAAATTCAATAAATCGAACGATCCGAATGTATCGACTGACTCCAATAAGAGTCCAATAAAAAAGTGCATCTTATAAAACGACAAAGCGAACCGATTGAATAAAGCGAACGAATACAAGGAATTAAACGATTTGACTAATCTGATTAGTCGGCTGAGTTAATCGATTTCTCCGAACCAATCGATGTTATGAATAATGATCATATAAATTAATTGTATTGAATAACGAGAATACATCAAGATGTCAATAAATGGATTGAATCAAATGCTTGCAAGTAGAATATACGCAATTATCCGAATTAATCGAATCAATCGAATAAATAGACCGACTATAATAGATCAAATGAATACGATAAGTAAAATAAGATACATGGATAGGTTGAATCTATTGATTATGAAACATCGAGTGAATAGAATAAATCGAACGAATCTAATATACAGAATACAACGGATAAATAAAATAAAATCGAAAAATAGATAGAATCGAATAGGACAAACAAATCTCATAAATAGAAGAGTTTAAAGAAACGAATAAATAGAATAGATTGAAGGAATCGAATAAATCAGATTAATTTAATAGATCGGATAAATCGAATAGATTTAATAAATCGGAAAAATCGATTGAATCAAATCAAATCAAAGGAAATCACCAGGAAAATTGAATAAATTTCATAGATTGAATTGAATTGAATAAATTTGTTACATCGATAAATCGAATCGACTGATTAAATCGATTAGAATGAATCGGTCGGAAGATCGAGTAAACATGGTAAATCGAATAAATCAAATTGACTGAATACATCCAATAGATTGAATAGATCGAATGAATCAAATCAATTCAATAGAATAGGATAAATCGATCGAATCGAATAATCGAAATAAATCGGATAAATCGAATAAACAGGAAAATCTTTTTAAAAAAATGTTATTTAATTTAAATATTGTTTAAGAATATTTTTAACGGTCATCATTGAATGTTTCAATCAAATTTTAATATAAGTCTGCCTTAAATTTTCGCAATGAATTTAATGTCCTGATAAGGTGAAATTATAAATCGTGAATTTTATTACCGTACGGAATACTTTTGAACAGATAGAGGAAACAGCTATATATATACATGCGCCACACTGTGTCCGAGAAACATAACAGGACCAAAGGGAGGTTAATCCGAGACGAACTCGGATGACTTCACGCCGTGAGATTTGCCGTTCTTTAGAGTCGTTTCCGTTTTCGCACCAACGAGTCTAAGCCACAATGCTCGTCTATCCCCATGCATATCTTTAATTTTTAACCTATCTTTAAAAGAAGATTTAAATTCCAACATATGTTTTACTAGATATATATCGGACAACTATTCCGGAGTATATGGTGTAGTCTGATATAGCAGAGATTTATTCGTTTTCTTGATTTAATTATGCAATTCTCGTTATCTCAGTCTTATCTTTCTTTCAATTTGCACCTTTTACTTTTTTATTTGATGTACGTATATACGTTCGATTGTGTATATAATCCATTTTTATTAACACGATCTATCTTACGAGAAATTTTGCATAAATAACAAAAAAAATCATTTTTCTGTTGCACTCCGCGGAAAGTACTTCTTTTCGCCCGTGAAGGAAAATGAATTCTTTCCATCCTGGTACATTCGATTAAATCGATATATATATTCCCTAAAAGAAATCTAGCAAAGAATACGACGTTCACGCATACCATCGCCTTGTTAAATTTATCGCTCGACGGGAACTCTAAACTTTCCGCCCTTGATGTACAATGTGCTATTACGCTTATTGTGTTAAAAAAACGATTCTTCCTTCCAGCAATTCGAGCAACGCGTTTAATTCCTGACGATAAAATCAAACGTAAATTTTCGCTTACGACTGAAGGCGTTAAAGTAGACTTTTACGCCCGCTACTAGTTTACACTCATTTCTGGAAGTATACACGTTCAATATTCATCAGATAAATTCTGGTGGGCTTATTGGCACTGAGGCAACCAAGTTTTACCAGTATTTTCAATATTTTATTACACTTTGTGCACGGTTGTGACATAAAATACGGTATTTATGTATCTTAAGGCCGATCGGACGATGTTGCGTGTCTCGTGCTCAATGAGATTTCACTCGCCTTCGGCTTGGCTGGGCAATTGCCTGCATATACGCCACGAGCTGTACCATCACAAAGTGCTTCGTTTTTCATCTTTGACGTATAAAGTTCTAACTTTTTTGTTCAGAAATATCTTATTTAAATGATGATGATTACGAACGGGCGGAAAGAGCTTCGGTAAAAAGTATGAAATAATATCAGTCAATTAAGAATTGCCCTAAACGAAATGAAGGTACGTTACTTTTTTTTTAACGAAATGCCATCAGAAAGTGAAAATGCCCTGAAGAGTATTCCTGTAAATAAATTACGCGTTCCTATTTTAGGAATACTTCCTACATGTATATATATATATGACACCCGACGCGAGAATCACTGCGGGGAAACCGGTTCGGAATTCATACAGATAACAATAGTAATCGAGATCTGGTACGAAGGGTGTGTTCTAAGACTGGATTACGACTATTGTTGTAATATGACGCAGTTTTAACGGATGAGTAATAATATAGAAATAGGCCTATTGTAATTAGGTATATAGAATAAATGCATCAAATTTACGTATAGGATTATTATTATCTTATCAAAATTTGTTGGGTAATAATCGTTTATTTAAAGGATTTACATCTATAAGATTAAACTACATATATTTAAAAATGTTTGTTTCTTTGTGTTCAAAAGTTACAGAAATGCAGTTACGAAAATTTGTTTCGATTTTAATATTTTATTGATTTTTTAATAGAATTATCCTTTAAAAAGTTAAGAATTAAACGATTCAGAGTTTTTCTTTAAAAGGACGAATATATTACGATCGAATAAATTAATTTATTCGAATAAATCGAATAAATTGAGTACCCGTACAGCAGGAAATGATGCAGCAATATTGCAGCAATATCGCGGCAATTAATAAAGGCATTTATATTGTATCAATATTTCTGTAATATATCTGCAATATTTCTACGATCTCGTGCGGTAATATTGCATAAATATCGATCAACAATATTGAAATATTCCTGCAATATATCTGCAGTCTCCTGGTAATTTTGCTGCAATATCGTGGCAATCGAAAAAGGCGGACATTTTATATTGCAGCAATATTTCTGCAATATATATCTGCAATATTACTGTGATATTGAAATATTCCTGCAATATGTCTGCAGTCTCGTGGTAATTTTGCTGCAATATCGTGGCGATCGAAAAAGGCGGACATTTTATATTGCAGCGATAATTCTGTAAGATTTCTGCAATATATATCTGCAATATTGCTGTGATATTGAAATATTGCAGCAAT
>JAPYZR010005854.1:0-15740 GCA_030522945.1 Trichopria nigra
AGTTACATTAAAATGTCGCCTCAAAATTGGCACAGTTACATAACAGTGATTGTGACGTAATAGTTACATAGCAATTACGTCACAATCACTGTTATGTAAGTAGCACTTTTGAGGCGACATTTTAATGTAACTGTTACATAACTGTGACATAACTTCTGTGGTTGTTTGCTGGGTAATTGAGAAGAATGAATTAAAAAAATTAATAAATAAGTAGATGCGTTGAAATTTTTTAAAAATGTGTAACATGGATAAAAGTTGATGGAAATAATGAATAAGGAAAATAATTAAGAATGATATTCAAAAGTAAATAAAAGACGACTAAAATAAATAAAAGCTGAAAAAAAAGTTAAAGAAAAAAATCAAAGTAGCAGAAAACATGGCGAAAGTAGGCGAAGGCTGAAATTATGTGAAAATTATGTAATAAGGTGGCGAAATAAAGCGATATGGATTGATAAGGTTTGGTGGAAATAAACAAGAGTCGTTACAACCTAACAAGAATCAATGAAAGCTTTGGAAAATTTGACATTGACGATAGGTGCCAAAACTTTGTGGAAATTGAGAAAACTTTGAAAATAAGGAAATCAAGAAATCTTGGAAAGGCAATAAAACTTTTGGGAAGATGGAAAAACTTGAGAAAATAAGGAAAAATAAGAAATATCAGGAAAAATAAGGAAACTTGGTAAACTAAAAAAAAAAAAAAAAAAATTTGGAAAAATAAAAAAAAAGAAATGTAAGAAAGATAAGGAAATGTTTGGAAATGTGAGAAAACATTTAGATATAGGTGAGAAAACTGTAGGAAAAACTTTAAGAAAAATCGAAAAACTTTTGCTAAAATTTAAATGTGGAAACTTTATGGAAAATCGCAGCGACTGAAATTTCATTTGTATGGTAAATATTTAAAATGAAATGAAATAAAATATTAAATGTTTATGAAAAATGTTGACGAAAACGAATGACAAATGAGACAAAATTAGAGAAAACACCGTATAGATACAGACAAAAGACTGAAAAAAGGAACAACGTTTGAAAGAAGTGGATGTTGAAAGACACCGATGAGAACTGCTAAAAGTTAAGAAGAAATTAAAAATTGCGCCAAATCATTATTAAAGGTGTTAATGTTTTTGTGATAATGATCATCGCTACCAACCGTTTTACTCAACCTTTGTCATTTCTAACTTTTGTCTTATCTCTTTCGTCTCTCGTCTCTCGTCTAAATAAAAAACAGATGGAATTGTTGATGAAGTCTGACGACAAAGTTGACGAAAACAGAAGCTGTCCAATGTTGACAAACGGTGAGGAGAGAATGTGACGAAGATAAAAGCAATAAATCATATATAAGAGTTGACATATTACGTAAAAAGGGGTCTAAATTTTGTCTCTAACATATATAGGGTATAACTCTATGACACGTGAAATTTTTTAAAGAAAAGAAAAAGAGATATCGGTGAAATTTGGTTAGAACCGAATGAGAACTTTTGTAAATAAATTAAGTTTTGCTGCAGATATAAGGGAAAAGAAATTATTTATGCTTTTCCGTGGTATTTTTTTTAGAGATGTTATATATATATATATATATATATTATAATAAATATTTAAAATTTTGGAATTTTGGGAAATTTTTGTCATTTTGGGATGCGAATAGATTATAAGGTATAAATGTTCCAATCGCATTGATCATGTCCCAATTAGTAATTTGTCTCCTTCTTTTTGCAATACTTATTTCAAGAAAATGAGGGAACATTAACGTAAAAAACAAAAGTTCATAAATCTCGCAGCATTTTAATTTATTTATGTAACAATCGTAAATCGAGGGAAAAATGTTTGCGTTAAATAAAGGTTAAAAGAAAAAAAAAAAGAAGAGAAAACTTACGACTGAAGTATATTACGTATAAGTGTATATATATGTTTCATAATCACAATATCCGATTCAGCCATTAAAATCTAATCGGCGAAACGAGGCGCCGAAAATCAAATTTGTCCGAATATGATCGACGTCAAATGCAAACACAATGGAGGAGCAAATTTGAATCTTTGCGTTGGCTGTGTATACACAGTGGATTTCTTTCCTTTTTTTTTCCTTTTTTTTTTTATCGTACCGATGCAATGCCTACAGCCGTCATATACGTCGGTATGTTTGCACAGTCTCGCTTCCGATAGGGCAGAACCGCCCCGTTTTTTAGGGTGGCGCGGCGTATTGTCTCTCGAAGTCTCGTCGTTAACCGCACTTATTTTTGATCACTTAAGAGGGTATCCGCTTCACTCGCGAGGGGTGAAACTCAATTTGCTTGATTCGAAAAACAGATATTATATTAATTGGAATATGAATATCTATACATTTTAATTAATTGAAGAATTGATTACACGCGTAATAAATGGTGGTTGATTAATATATATGTTTATATTTACATTTAGTAAATTACATAAAAAATTATATTAAAAAAGACAATAATAAATATAATGTAAAAATAATGGTAATTAATTGTAATAATTATATATAATGTAATAGAATATTTATATATAAATATAATAGAAAAAAAATATATATATATCAATATTTATTATTATTATTATTATATTATATACAATTATTATAATTAACTTTATTTTTACATTATATTTATTGCTTTTTTAATATAATTTTTTATGTAATTTTATTTAGAATATACGCACACACACACACACACATGCTCATATATATATATATATATATATATATATACTTGTACCTCGACTTGTCTATACAATGTGTAAGTACCAGGCTTGTATTAGCTTTCTATTGTTTCTCGGGCGAGACATTATTGTAATAAATTCGAATCTTATTATTCTTTTGTATTTACCACGTAATTTCTTTCCATCCTTTCCCATCTTGTTTCATTATTGGTTGCCTAAGAGATTTGGTCGTCTTGTGTTTTTCCGGGTAACTTTGTAACTGCGTCGATGTGAGACACCGACCTTCGTATATTTAAAAAACAAAAAAACAAAAAACTATAAAAAATAATTTTTGAGTATCGGATGACATTTACGAAATGCAGTATAAGGTAAACAATAATAAGATTTAACAATAGATTACTTTACGTATTTATAACTGTGGTAATATTCAATTCGGTTTAAAATATGTGACATAGAACGAAAATGATGAAATAGAAAAATCAACAAACGAATAAATAATTTTATACGAATATAAAATAATTTTTTTTATAATTAATAAATTATAAATTATAAATAATAAATTATAAATAAAAAAAAAATATATATATATATATATATTTATTGTATATCATTATTATTATTATTATTACTAATATTTATATATATGTAATATATTTATTATTTTTTTATTTTTTTATTTTTTTATTATTTATATATATATTTTAATTGTTAATGTTGAGAATATTGTACTTTTACAATACGAACGATTATTCGCAATGTAGGTAAAAAAGAAAATAGAAAAAACAAAAGAATGGAAAAGATCTATACATTAAAAACATCCTGTTCAATTTAACAATTGTTCAGCGTGACTCATCATGAAATTTGCGTAACAAGAAATAAGGGAACGATATTCATAGCTGTAGTCATCATCGTTATTATCAACGTCACTCGCGGTCGTTGTTGCCATCATCTTCGGCATTGTTATCGGCTTTAATGACATCATCGTTCTCGTCGTTCTCGTTATCGCAGAAATGAAGAGCGCCAAGTTCCGTAATTCAGTGTGCGAAGCGACGACGAATATATACGCGCGAAACGCGGGGAAGTCGAAATCAACACTATAGTATATATACAATCAGGCTGGGTATATACGAGGAGGGTCAGGTGGTGGAGATAAGCCTTTTGAAAAATTCTGTAATTAAGCCGGCTGCGGTTTTCGTCAAGTGCGTACTTTGAAACTCCTGTATTGTTAAACAATCATATATATATATATATACGGAACCCTTATATGGAAAAACCAATGAAGAAACAAAGCTATATATTTTGTAAGTGTTATACAAATTGATATATATATATATATGTATAATATTAAAAATTATAATCATAATAGTCATGAAAATGAAAATAAATTAAAAAAGAAGAATGCACTTGATGCGCTATATAAACACATATTATATTTATAAGTATATATAATATATAATATAAAAAATATATATATACATATATATAAATGCATGCGGAAATAAAGATAACAAAGAGAAAGGAATATCTACGGATGACGTATACTAAATCCATTCCAGTAGTAGTACGCCGCGTTAATGGGCCGACACCCTGAAACGTTGGAAGTAGTTTCGCTCGACGTTCGGCGAGACGTAACTTTTTACGTCACTTGGAACATCATTCTCAATGCGATTGCTCATTATCACCCATGGTTAAACAATCGCTCATTCGTCGTCCATTGTCGGGTCCTTGGTATTTTTTGACTGCGATTCGTCGTCTTGTATATATTTAGAATATATATGTATGTATATGTATATGTATGACTGACATGTAAAATATGAAACTGATATAAAAAATTGACGAAAACAGAAGCTGTGAAATGTTGACGAACGTTGAGGAGAATGTGATAAAGATGTAGTTAAGACTCCGAAAAAACGAATCTCTCTCCACAGACTTTCCGAGCTTAGAATTTGTTTATAACGAGAATCTCCCTTTTCATAAAAATGCCGTTTTTAGGTCAAATTGCCGTTTCGCTGCGCGCAGCCATTCGCCGTATACATCGCCGAGCTGGTTTAGCCGAGGGCTTAAACGGGGTTATCGTATTTTTACCGTGCTTAACTATATGATCCATGGTTTATTTCATATTTCCCCCCCCCCCCCTCTCTCGTTCCCTCCTTATCTTCGTATCGTCATAACCTTATTGCCGTGTCTCTTATATATACTATCTTCCTCTCTCCTATATATATATATCTTTGCAAGCACGCCAGACTACCCTTCGTCGACTTCAAACACAATGTGCACGGAATAGCCAAAGAAGAGAACTGCCGTTCGGTCGGTCGGTCGGTTGGTCGGTCGCCCGGGCCGATGCTACATTATCGACAAATAGAGCATAGCTATATATATGTATATGTATATACGTACACATGTATATGCGCAGCAAAAAGAATAATAGCGAAAATTCCGCCCAAGTCCGCATAACCGTACATCCGCAACGATTTCGGGAACCATACTCATTCACTCACTCACTCTCCGACGACGACGATATATGTATGTATATATAGCTTCTTTAAAATATATCGATGTAGGTGCGTGCCGGGATTCGATAAATCGTAGATCATTTACATGTCGATTTTTCTCGACGGTCTCGAATGATGCTCGTGTCGTGTTTACGGAAACTCAGCAGCTTGATGGGAGGGTGTCGCGTAGTTCGTATATTGAGAGAGACAATATATATATATAAAGTTGACGACGTCACGTGTATATCGAAGGAATCGAACAGATCGAGAGACGGATTGCGTGTCTGACGATGGAATTGCGACACGCGTCGTCGTTTTTTTCCGTTTTGTTTCAGCAGCGAAGAATACACGAATGTAGGGTAGAGCGTTTAAAAAGCGATGGAATGGCGTCGATGACAATCGCATTGCCGGTCAGTTGGTCAGTGACGCGGGGTCAATGGATCTGTTGTGTATATATATATATATATATATATATAGTCGTTTGATCAGAGAGATTATAGTTTCTACATAAAGATGTGTTTTGAATCGCATATACATATACGTACATATATATATATATATATATGGATGAGGTGGTATCCTATTAAATGAGTGGGTGTATCAATATACACGTTGCAAGATGGGTGATTTCTTTGTACAATTTTACGGAAGTGAGTATATATATATAAGAGAATTTTTAAGTGAATGTCGTCGGTCCAATAATGGGGAATTGCTTTTAGTTGGCCCTTGCCGACTGGGCAAATATAATTGTACGAGGGGCCAACTTGTATATCAGTGGCATATATTGAACACGTTGGAGGATGATGGCCCCTCCAATGCGATGCATTTGAACGGACGGCAAGGGCCAACTGTAAAAATATAGCTTGTTGTACTTTTTAGAATTTTTAAAATATAGTTAAACTTGAATATAAATGAATTGTTGAACTTTATTCAAAATTATAATATTATTTATAATATATGTATGTACTGTATAATGCATATATATATATGTATATATATATATATATATATATATATTATATGAGTATGTATTTTCTGTTTTTATTGCGTCAATATCAGATTTAAGAGGAGAATTTTGTATTCTTAGTCAATATAACCCCAGTGTGAATCCGTCATTTTGCGATTATTAAATTTTCACCGTCAGAGATTCGTAATCAAGTGCCTTGTAAGCCTCCTCGAGGATATTGAGTTGTATCAAGTTGATGAATCAATTTCATACAACTCGATGCATCAAATCGAGTGAATATATACACTTTCGGTTAGCCATATCGAATTTGCGATAGGTTGGGAATTTTACTTTTTATGTATACAAGTATATATATATATATATATATATATATATATATATATATATATTATACGATGATCGATTAAAAAGAAATCATGATAATAATAATAATAATAAAAACAAACAAATAATAATAGTATAGTCACCGAATAGCGAGTTTTACGACAACATTTGATAGTGAATTTAAATAATGAATTTGGCATTTCGATCCGCCATTTTGAATTAACGAATTTCAACGTATGATTTTTAATCTATATATATAATATAAAAATTTGAATATTGTTGGAATCGACGTTTCAGATTCTAACAATTCAACGACGAATTCGAATAATTCATTGAAAGCCGCAGGGGGATTATTTGGAAATGTTGAGTTTTCTGAATGTTAGTTCCGCCATTTTGAATGGCGGAATTTAAACTGTACAGATGTATACATAATCGATTGCCGAAAATGAAACTATATAATAAATGAGAAACAACGCGTTTAGAAATAAAAACGTTCCTCAAAATTTGATTTTTCATCGATTATTTGATTTGATGGTGAATTTAATAACGTTTCGAACCGCCATTTTGAATTAACGAATTTCAACGTACGATTTCTAGTAAGTAATTTGAATGTTGGTTTCGACGTTTGAAATTCTAAAAATTCAACGTCGAATTCGAATGAATCATTAAGAGCTGAGAAATAATTTGGGAGAAATGTTGAGCTTTCTAAATATTAATTCCGCCATTTTGAATTCCAGAATTTCATCTGTACTGATTTTTACATTCTCGATTGCCGAAAATGAAAATAAGCAATAAACAATAAATAATAAATAATGTTAATTCAGAAATAAAAAAATGTCTCTTGAATTTATTTTCCAATCAGCCATATTGGATCCATGACATTTAATTAGAAATTTGAGGACTTTGAAATGTTTTTTTTTTTTTTTTTTTTCGTCAAATTGAATCAATTCCTTTTATTTCTAAATCGGTATTATCGATTTAAATCAATCGGTTATCTTTTATATCCCTCTTATTAATAACTTGAAGATTAACAAATTTGTGTAGCAATCAAGGGTGTAATCGAAACGTTTGTAAACTAGAAATGCAAATAGAATGAATTAAAATGAAAGCCTTCGAATTCTCATTGTGAATTAAATAGTTACAAATAATGACAAAAACGACAAACAAAGGAAAATAAATAAATGACAACAACAAATAATAAGAACTTTCGTATATAGAAAGTAGTGGGAAAATAATGAAATGGAATTTTCTAGAAAAGTAAACGAGAGAGATGAGCGAAAGTATTTAAATTAAAAAAGTTCGATGAAAATCGAATAACAATGGAAAGAAGAAAACAATTCGAAAACTGCGATAGACAATGAAAATAAAACAATTGTGTAATGGAGGTTGAGTCGCGTAATCTATAGTAAACTGGATAAGTTTAGAAAAAATAGGTAATATAAAAAAAATTCATTAAACCTACCTCAGATTTCAGATAAAAATATGTATATATATATAATGTTATTAAATAATAACATAATAATAATATATATATAATAAATAATGTTTTTTTGTTTTATATATATTATATTTGACAAATATCAGTGTAAATTTTTGCAAAAAGGTGCACTTAAAAGATTGATTTTTTTTAGGATTATAAATTAGATTTAATTAATTAATTGTTTATTAATTAACCGTTGGAATTATATCGAAGAAAAATCATCTATACGCGTTATTAGTTTCCCTACGAATTCTGACAAAAGAAATGCATAATAAAAGAATATTAATGAAAGCACGTGAATTGCATTTCATTATTACGATTGTATATTTCCATGACTCTGCAGAGTTACTGAAGAGGGTTGTAGCGTTGGGGGGAGGGGGGGGGGGCACAAGTAATAAATAACCATTTTTTGTATATAGTATCATTAAACCAGTGAATGATAACGATGAGAAAAAGAAAAACTATATACTAAAAAGAAAAATTAAATCTATAACGTAAAAACGCTCTCTGTTGTTTTATATAAGAAGAAAGGTCGGGCATTCGTGCCGTGCAAAGATAACTCTTGCCTTTCCACCGATAATTTTATAACGATTTATTTTTAAAACCTTAAAAAATAAAATTAGACGCTGAGAGCAACGATTTAAATTTTAGTCCCGTCCTCTAATAGCCTCTGAATTCGTACACAGAGACAGAGAGAGATTAGGAATTTTCCTTTTTTTTCATTCTTTTAGGCATCTTTTATCGCCGTCACGTGATAAAAGAAAATTAATGTGCCCTCCTCAGTCCTAAAAGTGCTCTCATCGTCATTGCCCAGAAAACGTGTTGGTATCGCAGATTTCAAACAAAGCCCTACGATTGATGGAGAGTTTAACGAGAAATACTGGACAGGTAAAATACCGGATCCAGATTGCTTAATTCCGCGTCTCTGTCGTGTATATATATATATATATATTTAATTAAATTTCTAAATTAATTAATTTTAATATATATATAAATATATACATACAATAATAATATATATACAATTTACAATTAGCCATAAAATTAAAAAAATCGAACGGTTCCAAAGTTCTCGAATATATTGCAAATAATAATAGAAGAAGAAGAAAAAAAAGTTATAAAATCGCTGCAAAATAAAAAATAAGTCAATTGCATCTGATAAATTTATCAATTTTTTGACGAGTTTGTTTCGAGTGAAATTTCACTCCAAGTTGGTCGGAGTCAACGTCGTCATCTTAATGGATCGGTCTTTTTTCTTTTTATTTTGTCGATATTTTTTCGAAAGTTTGACAATTTTATGTCGAAATTTATTGTCTGATTTTCTTTCAACTTTCATCAATTGTTGTTAACTTTTTTTTGTACCGTTTTAAATCAATTTATATATATATATATATAGTTATATAATTTTTTTTTTAAGACTGAATTAATTTCATCAGTTTTTTTTAGCATCTCCGATAAATTTTCGATTAGATTCATTTAGCGTTTAAAAGTGTTCGTCAACACCTTTTGTCGTCATCGCTTATATTCAGACAACGTGCGCCTGGTGCTTTTTATTTTCGTAAGTCTATTTTTGCGATGTTTTGTTGAATTTGTAATGCAATTTTGTGAAGGTTTTGAAAAATGGATTGTTTGTACCTTTTTTCTACCCTATCTTTAGACATGTAAATCGCGATTAATAGAAAATTCCACGATTCTAAAGTTCGAAACGTCGAAGTTTAACGAAAATCCTAAAAATACTGTATTTTTTTTTTATTTCATTCGATTTTTTATCGTTCTTAATATATTGCAGTTTTCGAATAATTATACACTGAAAAAAAATTTGTTATTTTCAAGTAAATATTTAATTGAATTAAGAAAAGATTTTCTTGAAATAAGTATAAGATTTACTAAAAAGGAGGAAACATTTTCTTAATTCAAGTAAATATTTACTTGAAAATAACAAAATTTTTTTTCAGTGTACCGTTGTATAATTGTGGAAATTTAGTGTTTTAAAAATGTCGGAATGTCCAACGGGATTTGAAAACTGGTACAATTTGCAACAGTCAATCTATCAGCGGTTACTTTGTCGGAAACTTTTTATTTCCTTAATGGAACTTTACCGTTCTAGCAATCGGATTGCCGCATGGATTCAATTACTATAAATATATAATAATAGCGTCAAACAGAAGAAGAAAAACCGTTCCTCCATATAAGTAGTTGATATATATATATATATATATAGATCGCTAATGGTTTTTCCATTCCATCAGCGAGTGAATACGAAATGAAAATCGCAAACATATCAATCGACATTGAATGAAAATCTGTCAGAAATTTGGCCGTGACGAGGACTACTCATTGTTTACGCGGCCATTCGCCGCTGTCAAAATGCAATGAACTGACACGCGAGGATGCCCCCCCCCCCCCCCCCCCCCCCCCCCCAAAGATACGAGTCATGCCGCATCAGTCTGCCGTTTATTGATTAATGCAGCTCGCGATGCTCGACTCCGATCCCAAGTGAGAACGACTTCATAAAGAATACTTTACGTCACGTTTTCGTCTTTATAATACGCGGTTACATGACGCGAAAAAGAGAATACATTTAGATTATGATTTTAATAAGCAACGATAAACATTTCGGCATAGGCTCGATACGAACGTACGGTTTTACAAAGTCTTGTGTATCTTTTGAATAGCCGATTTTCGTATCGAATCGTTTTTGTATGGAATTTGTATGGAATCGTAGAAGAATTATAGGATTGCGTAGATTAAGAAAATCCGTCAATAATGACGGCAGAAATCGTCCTGGGACCAATTTTTCTCGGCATAGGGTTTTTTTTTTTTAAGTTTTCCTATGCCATCGCACGCGCTACGCTACTATGCGAATGAATTTGAAAAAGTATCTGTTATTTCGAAGAGACTGTCAATCGATGAAAAATTGGTAAAGGTAACAAGAAAGTTGACGCGAATACGATAACAATGGACAAATTGATAAAATCTGACAAAACTGACAGAAAATCGTACAGAGTGAGCGAGCGAGAGAGAGCGAGAGAGAGAGAGATTAAGTTATTGGAAAAACGTCAATGCGTAATTAAAAGTGAACACGAATAAGTAAACATTTTTAAACAACTGAGAAAAATGAACATAATAAGAACTAAAAATGGACCAAAATTGATCAAACGAGATTTCACATATATATATATATTTTTTTTTTGCAAACTTTGAGAAAAATTAAAAAAAACTTGACTCAATTGGCGTAGAAAAAATGACAAAAATTGATGACGAAAAAAGTGACAAAAACTGACGCAGAAAAGAAGTGACAAATAATCAACGAAAATGACAAAAATCGATAAAGAAAAGACTACAAAATTTGATAAAGAAAAAGGCGACAACAATTGAAGAAGAACAAAATAACAAAAAATTAACGAAAATAACAAAAATTGATAAAGGAAAGCTGACAAAACTTGATGAAGAAAATAATGACAACAATTGAAGAAGAAAAAACGGCAAGAATTGAAGGAAAAAAAGATTGCGAAAATTGACGAAGAAGAGAATGAAAACTATTAAAGACAATAGTAATGAAAATAATTAAAGAAGAAAATAATGAGAATAATTGAAGAAGAAAAAGACAAAATTAATGAAGAAGAAAATGACAAAAACTGAAAAATTCATCATTATTCAAATTTTTATAATTTTTATAATTTTTTTGTTCTTTTAATATTCAACAATTGCAACAGATTGATAAAACAAAATCAGTTAACATATAATTAAAATCATTTTCCTTTTGGGAGTATATTTAGCGCAAATACGAATTAAAAAATGAACAAATCTAAAAAATCGATGATGATCGATAAAAATTTATCAAAACATGAGATGTAATTTGGCAAAGTTGATAAAAAATAATTTGTATATAACGAAAAAGTCGATTGACTTTGACAAAAATGTTTAAAGATCAAAAGTTAATCAAGTCTGACAAATTTGACAGAAAATCAAAACATATCCACAAATGGAGAAGAAAAAATAATACACAAGTAAACACCGATAACAAAACAATTGTTTACATAATTGATATTAAACTATATAAAAACAATTCGCGATAAGCAGTCATGAAATATAATAAAATCCGGTTTTATCCAGACTATGACGATACGACGAGTTTTATGTAATGAATCGTTTTCTCTCTTATATATGTACATCGATTTGTATGTTTATTTTTTTCGTAAATTAAAATTGTTTAATAACTTCCCTAGTCTAAATACTTTTACATCGTGGAAAAAGTCGGAAATTTTCATTTAATCGTTTAAAAATATCAATAAGAAAAACTGTTTGAAAATACATGAAAAAAGCGAAAGAACTGAAACGAGAAATTCAAATTCAAATAAATAATATAGCAAAATATTTTCGGCGAATGTAAGTTTATAAATTGTGTAAAACTCGAAATAAATAAATAAAATTGTAAATACTAAAATAATAAATATGCGACGCGTAAACGTCCTGTAAATCTAAACTTGTAATGAAAAATGATAAAATCCTGGTCGCGATTCACTTTCATCCTTACATTTCGAGTGGATCAATCTCGAAAGGATTATTTATTCACAAATATTTTAAATTTCATCTTTGCATCATAAAAGTGGAGCATGAATTATTTCAAAAGTGTAAACTTTATGTAAATAATGTTGCTTTGATGCCGTTCTCGCAGATTTTATTCCCAGCGATTTTATATTCCGAGACTAATATAATTTTATCATTTATTTTCGTTGATCCGAGATAAAAGGATATTTCCATTGCATAATTTAAAAGTCGTCCCTTACAACCACGGCTTAGCCTTACCGCTGAGGCGAAAGATTTCAAATCGTAGCTGCTGCTAATAACTGTATTAGTAAGTCGTATTTTATACGCATGCATATATATATATATAATAAATGTATAATACATTATATACTAATAGAATAATAGACAGTAGGTCAGCAATATAATTTTATTTAATTATAAAACATTAAATAATTCAAATGAAGTATATTGATGACAAGTATGAAAATATAAAAGATTTATATTATTTCGCTTATATCTTATCACCTTTGAAAATAATTTGAAGCCAATCACTTGAAAAAAAAGTAAAGTTGATAACTTTTGAAAAAATCCGAGCCCATTTACTTGTATTACGAATTTTAAATTTTCGAAATAAATTTTTCCAATATTTTGTAGGTCAATTCTATTATTTGTCAACATAATTAAATTCGTCAACATAATAAACAGTTTTTGAATTTTTGAAAATGTTGGAAGAAAATTTGAGAAAAAGTTGACAATTTTGAAAAAACGTTGAAAATGTTTGAAAAATTATAAATGGGGATTTTTTTAAATCGTATAAGGAATTGTTTACTTTACAAAGACTCGAAAGTTTAATCGATTAATCGCTACTCTGTGTGACTTTCAGTCATTTTTAACGATCGTTCATTAATCGACTGCTTTGAAGACGAAACACATTTGTTTATCGATATTTCTTTCATTGTATTTTTGCATAATGTTGTATTAAATGAATGAAATTGCTACATTGTACTCATGAATAAAAAAAAAACAAACAAAAAATACTATTGTACTTCATACCTGCTTAAAACGTCCTCTTTATCTTGAGGAAAAAATGTAAACGGGCGAAAAAGATACACTCGTACCATCTGCACGGGAAATATCCCCTTTCCGCCCGTTAAAGGTATCTCTTACTTTCCACCCTCGATACGCAATTTACTGCTGTACTTTCTATATACGTTTCTCGGAATGAAAATTCATTATTAAAAAGAGTGAAAATTGAGCTTGTCTGGAGTGAAATTTCACTCAGAAATTAAAATAGTATACGAAGAAGTCATAATTTATATCTATATAATATTAATAATAATAAAAGTATATAAAAAAAAAAAACAGTTGCATAAATGTTACATAGTTGTTACATACTTTTTACATAATAATAATAATAACAATAATAAAATTTATAATAATGAATTTTTACTATAAAAACAAAACTTTTTTTTCCTTTTTTTTTTTGCAACTATTACATCGTCGAAACACGGTTGTAGTATATAAAAGGGTTAAAAGAGTCGTAACTTTTCTTTTACGATCGCATTGTGAAGTACAATCTTTGGCTTTTAAAACATAATTCGACCAATTTATTCCTTTTCGTCGACGCGCCACGGGTTGCTTCGCGGCCCTAACAAGATCAGACAGTACATATACGCACATATACGCATATATATATATATTATACTTCAGGAGTCGTAAGAATACGAGCGCGAGTACCAAGCAAAATGCCTCAGGACGCTCTACTAAAGCCAATCATCAATTTCGTCGTTTCGATGGAAAGTCGAAGAACTGCAATCCCCCTTTTAGTATCTCCCACTCCGATTTCCTTGAGATCGTCCATCATACTATATTGTTATAGATATATATATGGCGACAATGTGTGCGTGCGCGCGTGTGTGTGTGTGTGTGTGTGTGATAACAAAGAGTATACAGACGTGGTAGAAACGCGTACCGGAAGGAAGTGTGCGTTAAGGGCGGGGGGATGGGGGTGGGTCATCGTAAAGAATGAAAAGTATATGTATATATATGAGGTATATATAAAAAAAGGGGTGAAGCATGAAAGAATAGGTAAAAACGCTCGTAAAAAGGAAGAAGAAACGATGACAGAAGTGGGAGATGTGTTAAAATTTGCATGAATAAGACACGTCGAAATATAATTTTTTACGCTTCCTTCTCTCTCTCTCTTCCTCTTTTACTGCCTTTCGCGATGTGCAATTTTGGTTGGAGTCGTTAATAAAATTTGATCTCGTCTTCGGGGGTCTTTGGAACCCATTATATTTTCATTACGCTACAGTCATTAGCGCACCCTATCAAATTTTAAAGAGCGAAAAATTCAGTATTCGCCTTCTTGTTCTTCCTGTTATTTCCTTCTTTTGTTCTCAACGGTGTTAGGTACTGACACGGCGATTTTTTAATTTTCCTCACCGTCGTAATAATGCTTTGATTATAGAAGAATTTCTCGCGGGCAATGTTTATACAGTGACGACGGGGTAGTAGTCTCTATACATATATAATTTCACAATTATAAGTGTCGGACAACACGATGGTCCTCTTCAAAATTTGTTTCAATTAAAATGTGTCCGCATCCGCGATGAAATCGAGAAAAATTTTATATATATACAAAAAAAAAAATTTTTTTTTAATAATTTGAAAATGTTACACAAATTTTCGGTTTTACACTTGAAATTTCTTGGAGTGAAAAATGAGTCCTTCTTAGAAAAAAAAAGAAGAGTGAATTTTTCGCGATTAAGAGCGGTGTTTCACTCTTTGTGGAGTAAAATTTCTGATACTCGCTTTAAAGTTTGGTTGAATTGCACTTTATGAGTGCAAAAAAAAGAAGATGAAAAAAGAGGAAAAAAGAAGAGTAAAAATAAAGAAGAGTGAATAACCCTATTTTTTTTTTTTTTTTTTTTTTTAAGGAACGGCTCAATTTTTAATCCATGAAATTTCTAATAAGTTCGATCCACTCACTTCATTCACGCCAATGAAATTTCATCCCGGATAGACTGAGCCGCTATTGGAAACAGTGACTTTTCACTCTTTTAAGAGCGGTATGTCACACTTTTTGGAGTGAAATGTCACTCTATTTTGAAGTGAGCCGAAGAAATTACACACTTTAGAAAGAGTAAAGTAGTGTCACTGGTAACGAGCGAAAATTACGACGCTGAAGCTAGCAGCCGCGAGCGGCAGCCAAACCAGGGACGAAACGCACGTCGGGCCCCTCAAAGAATAAAATTAATTACAGGCGTTTTAAGGG